>VZTD01003027.1:684895-887971 GCA_013397725.1 Rhagologus leucostigma
TGGAAGTTTTAGTGCTCAAAAACTTTTTTTAAAAAAAAAAAAAAAAAAAAAGAGCAAAGAAGCGAAGAGCCAAGAGAGGGGGTTAAGATTGGGAGAGCTGTTGCTCCAAGCAGCAGTGCAAGGAGTTGCTCAACTCTCATTTAGCAGCGCGGTAGGAAGGACAATGCATTAGGTCGCCACCCCAAAACGTTGCCGTTGCTGTGAATGGTGCTGGGCGCTGAGGTGGGCTCCAGGTAGGTACCGTCGCTTTTCGGTTTGCTCTGCACTTCCTCCGTCCTTAGCTGAGGATTGGATTGTACTTAGTCTTCTGTGATTGGGTTGACAATGTAAGCGACCAGAAGTTCACTCAGAAAATACATTTTAAAGTATTTTTAGGGGGGGGAGAGGCAACTGGAGGGGACTGCAGAGGTTTTCGGTGGAGTTTTGGTGACTCTTTCCAACTGACAGATTTCTGGTGATTCTGAAGAAAGATGGCAGATGAGAGGCAGAGGCAGGTATTAAACAAGGACAGTGAGAAGTGATTTGCAGATCTGAGAGTTTTAATTTAAAATATGTGTTTCTCCATGTCAATAAAAAACACAGAGTGACTTGCCTAGTGTCTTTGGAGTCAGTTTCGGAAGGAGCGTTTTGTTTGTATGGATGTTTCTTCTTTTTGAACACTTAAAATTCTGTAGTTTGTACAGACCACAGAGCCTTGGCACAAGTGACAGGGAGGTGACAAGAGGGCTCTGAGTCTGCTGTCTGCCAATCTGCTATAACATTAGCATAAGAATGGGATCTTATCTGTGAAAAGTTCCTGAAGACCATTTAAAATACATGTATCCATCAGGAGGTCAAGCATCTTCTTCATGCTGAGATATGCGTGATTAGATGAGAAATACTGGGGTCTTCTCATTCGTGTTAAAAGAAATAGCAGATTTTAAAATTTTTTTAGAGGTGAGGCTACACAGCTCATTTCTTCTTAGGAATTTAAAATAAAACTTTGAGCTAAAACCAACCTATTATAATAGTTAAAGATGGGCTGGGATCTTACAGGTCGCAAAATCCCTACTAAATTTTGTCGGCTCAACTGGGCTGACTGGCAGAAGGCAGGAGCATTAGACGGGGCTGAAATGAGCCGCCTGAGGCTAACGCAAGCTGAGTATCGGTGCCCTTACGTGCCTCCTAGACTTTGCAAATGATAATTTGGACAAGCCTGCAATTATTCTCTACCAGTCTGGCCGAGCTCANNNGGGCTGCGCTCCCGCGCCGCCGCCGCGCAGGTGCCAGCCCCTGGGGGCCAGAGGTCGCCCGCGGTGTTAAGCGGAGCCTGGTATACAGCTGGAAAACTGGAAGGCAGTGTGAACTCTCAGAGAGCAGGCAGAGATAACGCCAGGAATGGGCCGCTGCTTGGTGTCCGGCAGACTCGAAGCTGAAGCTGTCTGCGAGATAAACGGAGAGACAAACACTCCTTTTGCACATTCGTTCTCTCTCCCGCCACTCCCCTGCATATTCCCGTCCTGGGAGAGGTTGTTCTCCTGGCTTGTTTCAAAGCTGTGCATCCTGCCGAGAGCTGAGGGCAGCTGTTCCCACTTCGCCTCCTAGCCCGGGGAGAGCCCAGCTCCCTCTGCTGCTTTTGGGGCCCGACCTCTTCTGAGACTCTGGGCCCTAAGTGTTGTTAGGGAAATACTTGGAGTTGACTGCCATGTAAATAGAGTTGCTAATAATTCCTGAGTGTCCCTGCTGCAGCTGAGGATGCAAAATCTTTGTTTGAAGTTTTAGAAAATAAAAGAATGTGCTTCCTTCAATACAACAGATTTTTTTTTAAGTTGAAAACATTGTAATAAAAATATTTAATATAAGCAGGGGAGATGGTAGAACCTTCAGGGAATGCTGTTTCTATGGCAGTTTGGTCCAAACCCTTGATCTTGTGTGGCCCGCGCCTGGCTGGCGTCAGCAGAGCTATCCCTGGCACTGGGGTCTGCTTTTGCAGCTTCCCACATTTTGGAGTCTTGGGTTCCTCCACACGGCAGAGCCCCTTCACTTTGCTACCCCTCTGTGAAAAGGTACACCCTCTTCTTTGAAAGCTGTGAGAGGACCCAACAGCTAGAGAAGATCAGGGTTGCTCTGGAGTGGTGTGAGAGTACTTGTTGGTTTACCATAGGAGCCCACAGCACTGCTAGGGCGACAAACTCCAGCAGATGTTACACCACATTTAAGGGTGAAACAAAAATGTAATCTTGTCTTTTTCATTCAAATGGTCCGGATCACTTGTGTGGAGTTTCCTGAACCAATATTGCTCTGGTTTACTGAGAAATTCAGTAGGGGCAAGTATGTGCTCTTTGTGAAGAAGCATTGCCATATCCTGTTCCTGTCAAAAAAAAGAAATCAATGATGAACATAAAGATGAACATAAAGATCAGGGTTTTTTTTGTAGCAAGGAAGCAGATCTAACAATTCAACTCTAAGGAGGCTATCTCCATGCTTGTATGTGGCTGTATGTAGTTGCCTCTTTCGTCACAAAGTTGAAATCTCCAAATTACTGATGACTTAAACCAACAAATCCTTCCTTATATTGTAGTTACTTTGAAATTTGTTTCATAAGTGGATTTTTAGGTGCAATTTTCAAGTTTGTAAAATGGATCCCATGAACAGGATATTTTTGTCTGCTCCCTTAGCAGAGGGAAGGACTCTGACCTTTATCTTTCCAGTATGAGGCCTAAAATAATATTTCTTTCTGCTGCAGTAATTTTTTTTCAATAAAATGCTTCTGGGTACACCTAGCTCTTGCCAAGATCAGGAACATCTCGGTAGCCTTGCTGAGACAATGCAGGCTTTGTATAGCTATGGCTGGTAGGGCTTTGGTGATACAGTCAACAGAGGAAAGCAACTTTTTAGTAGCTGCAAAGCGGACTACCTGATATTTAAGGACATTTTTGTCCTTTCCAGGCTTTCATTTGCCCTGATCCCAAGTAAGATTTTATTCTAAAAGAAGAAAGAGGTTTCTGATATTTTTAAAGTGTGTTTTACAAAATATGCTTAGAATCTGGATGTTATCTTTTGCTTAGATAGGTCATAAAGCTGAGACTGAATCAGCACAGTTGGGCTTATTTGCCTTGAGATGGAAAGAAACTACAAAGGCATGAGAATCCTCAACCAATAATAATGTGACAAGAGTAACTTTCAAGTATTTCCAAAGAAGGAACAGCTTAACCAGCCACTAACGACTGAGAGGCTTTCTATCCTATTTGCCAATGTGAGGGCCATTTGGAGGTTTACTGTGGAGAAGCAACACCCCAGGTGATGTAGCTCAGAGTTTGCATTCATGTTTTGGCCTTTTGAGTACCCAGTGAATGGGCTGAAGTTGTGCCTTAGAAATAAACTGAGATACTGCATCTACCTTTTTGTCTTTTATCAGAGAAACTTAGCAAGCTCCACCACAAGTCAGGGTGTAGGCTCAGTTTCAGCAAGCTGAGTTCCCCATAACTTTCACGATGTCATTTATGATTGCTGTGTCACAGACCTGGGATTCCTGACCTGGGTGTTTCTGCTGTGTGGACCTGCTCGTACAGGCGGAGCAGAAGGACTGTCACTGCCATGTGGGGTTTCTGCACAAAATAGCTGGTGAGAGGCAGGAGGTGGGATAGATGCAGGTGGAGCACAAGGAAATGGTGAGGGGTCAGCTGGGTACATAGCGAGAACAGCATGCCGGCAGACTGGCTGCTGTTGTACTATCTTAGCAGCAAGGGAGAGATTTTAGAAGGAATTTAGGAGAGGTGAGCAAAGTTCTCTGCAGTTGTGACCAGGGAGGTAGTCCCAGTGAGGAATTATGAAGGAAAACAGAAGGGCATATGATGGGAAGCATAAAGTGGGTGTTCATAAGCTGCAAAAGACACTTGTTTGTTCTATTCAGCTCTGCCTGCCTGAGCAAGTATCGTGTGTAAGGACACCTTTTATTTTATCTGTTAGAAGATGGAAAGAGCATCAACAGGAGCACAAAAAAATGAGTGGTACATTCAAAGGTATGAAAATGACTCTTGTAGTAATATTTAGAAGATGAAACAGTGGATCAAGATTGTGGATCAAATCATGAAAGAACAAAAAGGAATGTCACCATTAATGAGCTAATGTGAGGGTGAGACCCCAGGGAAGTGTTTCATCTATGAAAGCAGATGGAATAGCCAGTGTCTTTGACATGCACGCAGAAAGCATCAACAGGTCTTAGTTATACCTTGAAAGAAAGGCTGCCCAAATAGAAACTGTGCCCTGCCTGCAAACAGAGCAGTAATGGTCACTGTGGAAAGGAGAGAAAAGAGACTTTGGGTATTGCTTGGCGGGAGTGGGGTGGGTGTAGGTATTAGAGACTCTGCTTTATCCACGTATAGCTGGAAGTGATGGCTGGGCTTTCAGGTGACAGTCTTTCAACCTTTCTAGCAGAAAAAATGACTGAGGGGCATTGGTTGGGCTGGATATTATGGGGAAGAAAATAGAAGGAAACTGAAATGTAGGGACAATTTTGCGATTTAACTTGGTAGAGACATAAGGGTTAAAAGCAAAAGAGAAGTCATGAGGGCTGATGGAATGGAAATAGCAAAAAGGCTAAATGGTGGACATAACGGGGAAGTCTAATGGGTGGTGCTGAATGGGACCACTTGAAGGTTAGTGCAGGAAAAACTCAGCAGTAGAGAGCCTCTGGATAGTGCATGCCAAATAAACAGTCTTTTTTAATAAGGAAAAGAAAAGATCGGGGCAGCAGAGGAACAGAATTGGTAAAATGGATGCAGAATGTCTAAGAGGGTGATATGGGTCATCAGCATAAATCAGCAACAATAAGAAGAGAAAAATGAGGAATCAAAACCGAAGGAGGAAGGTGATGGACTTGAGTGAAGGTGAGGCGTTTGCAGGGCTGGGAAGAGAAGGGAAGGGACAAAATGAGAAATGAGCAATCCTTGAAAAGAGGAGGAGGAGGAAGAGGAGGAGGAAGGAGAAAGGGGAGGAAAAGGTCAGCTCACTGAATCTGATCCCAATCAGGGAAAAGCTGAGACAGAGGTGTTTCATTAGGGTTTGAAAACCGTGCTCAAGATTTCAGGACCTGTAAGGATGGAAGTATGAAGCAACTGTGGCTAACAGGTCTTTAAAGCTGGAGAGTGTGCTGGGGTGACAGAGGGCATGAGGTCTGAGCAGTATGCAGGGTGCAAGTGTGGGAGCTCTTATGGTTGAGGAGGGAAGAAGAGCCAGAGCTGGGGAAAGAAAGCATGAAAGGCAAGGAGAGAAGATAGAGTCAAACACGATTATGCACGCAGGGACATGTCCTCTAGATGTTTTTGCAACAAAAGAGCACGTTCAACTCACCTCAATTAAATATTAACATTATTACCATGACTTAAGGCCATGTTTCTGGCAGTAAAATTTCTGTTGACTGTTTATGCTGAAATTTCACCAGAGTTCATACACTACTAGCCACATCCTAATGTGAGTGCTAGTCCTCATAGGAAGCGTTTCTTTGTCATTAGCATTTTCATTAAAGGCAGCACTAATACGGTATCTGAAGCTCACAGGAGCGTAGTCACAGGTAAAGCTGCAAGCAGCCTAGACTTAATGGGTGAGCGTATTCAAACTTTTGGGACTGCAGTACAGTCTGTGGCTCTTGAAGATGGATTCTGCCTTTGGCTTTTTGGACTGATGAAGCAGGCAAGAAAAGGCACAACTTACCTGACTTACTGAGTGCACCCATTCGATGAATGTGGAGGTGCCTCTGGCTGGGGCTTGGAGATCTGAATGTGCTTGCTGTTGCTGCCATATGTGGTGTCTTAGCCAGTGTTTACAAAGCAAATGTGATGAGTAGATGCTACTGACAAAGTTGTCTGCTCACCCTGAGCATCCAGGCCAAGGGTGGCTGCAGATGTACCCAGCAGCATTGCACAACCCCAGGGCCCAGGAGCAAGCTTCAACCTGAGCATGGCCCAAACAGGCCACAGTTGTCCTGCACAGAAGGAAAAAAATGTGATTTTCATAGAGGATAATTGTATTGAGCAACAATAAACAAAAAGGCTTTTACGAGCTTCTTTCACATAGTGAGGTCCCAAGTCTCAACTTACCTATGTGAGTCACAGGTCAGACTGTATGCGTGCGGAATAAATCTTCCTAAGCACCACAGGGGTGGCAAGAGGTATCTGGGATGTCAGGACGGTGCCCTGCCTCCTATGGTGTGTGATCAGTGGGAACAGGGTCTGAGACAGGCAACAGCTCCTCAGCACACCTGTGTCTACACTGCTCTGCTCCTCTCTGCCTTGTAATGTGCCAGTCTGCAGCCCTCCCTGATATTTTAAGGTCTGTTCTCTGACCTGCGTTCTACCACAGGTGTTTGCAGGTCCTTGCTGGAGGTGCTGAGAGCATGTCTTCCCATGGTCACTCTTTATTTTTCTTGGAAAGCTCTGGTTTTCTGCAGGGAGTTGTCTGCAAGCTTACATTTTTGGTAAGCAGCAAGACTGACTGGCAAACAATTTTAGTTTTTACTGTTTGCTAACCTTATGAGCCTAAGTAAGAAAATTCCTGTGCAAATTCTTGTGCAAATTCCTGGCCATTCCCATGGCCACCTGCCTCGGGGAAAGTTTATCAGGTACACTGTCTGGTTGATATACAGGGCACTGTATAAAACCTACAGCTCTGAGGAATGTGGAATGAACTGCCAAAAGCCCTGAGTAAATACACCAAATATTGCCAAACTGAGGGCACTGGTGGCCTTGTCTGTTGCCTTTCGGATCAGAACGAGAAAAGCCCAGGGCAAGCATTTTGCTTACAGATGAGTTTCAGGGCTTTTTTTCCCTCCGCTATCTAGAGCATTATCTGGAGTTTCAACAGTGGGTTTTTGATTCCTGACATCTCCCAAAGATGGGTTTGTGGTGGTGTGCCAATAGGAAGAGAGGCATTATTAAAACACATTAGGGATTTGATCACTAGCAGTGATCCTGCTAGTCCCTGGGCTGTGGGGTTGCTGAGAGTAGGTTGTGGTGTCCATCCCATTAGCCTTTACCAAGGAGACTGAAATCTGAGTCAAATCCTAGCATTTCCATTTGTAGATCACTGAGGTTTCGGGCTGTTTGTTTGTTTGGGTTTTAAAAGGAAAACACATTATTTATATTCGTATATTTATACTATATATAAACAGTATATGCACTATAGGTATCAACGCAAATCAGTCTCAGTGCTGGATTTTTAATTCCCAAAGCACTGTCAGTTACCATCTTTATCTCTGTTTTAGAGAGGTGATCTCAATGGGATCATTTTACCCACTGTGCCATATTTTTTTTCTCTCCTGCTGTATACCAGAAATACACTCTTGAGGAGTGCCACAAGAGACAAGCTGTTAAATATAACACATATATAAAAGAGGTGCATGAAGCATGAAGCATCTCTGCCTTTGCATTTTCCAACAGACACAACAGGGCTTTTTTCTAAATAAATAAGTTGTGTAAAAAAACCAGGTTCTCTGAAGAAAATTAAAGCAAAACTGCTGACAATGCAGTCTACTTACCTATGGGCAGTGTAATAAACTTAATTTTGTGAAAAATGACATGTATCTGTAAGCCTAGAAGGTTAAGTTCTCAATAAAGCTTCATACTGGTAATAGTGAAAACCAGTTAAAGATCTCAGCTCTCAGTGCATGCTGCCAGTACACAAGACACGGACTGCACAGGGAATTTGTAAGCTGGGGTGTAAGTTTATGGTATCTTTGGACACACCTTCATGTTTTTAATACATAGGCAACTGTATGTTCTCTTTTTTGTTGTACTGCAAAGTAATCGGAAAGGATCCTGCTGCAGTTTGGGAGCTGTAATTGTGCTACCTCAAGGTGGATACAAGGTTATCTGTCTCCTGTGCCCTAGGAATACCCACAAATGGGTCGGACAAACCCCTTGCAGAGCTGAGGCTAGTGCAAAGAGGATTAGATAAGCTTGCTAGTTGTTGCTGTTGTGCAAGTTTCTTTTGGAGTTGTGTGTTCCAAGCTGGCTCACTGCTTCCCCATCTTCAGAGGTTCACCTTCTTCTGGCACTGGTGCCAGTTTCTGGGGCCTCCACACTCTCCGCTAGCTCTGTCTCTGTCAATCAGTGAGTTTGGCACTGTGGCCCGGGATCCTGGCACAGGATGCATGTTTGCAAGGATGCAGAGTGAGTGGTCTGTGGAGCACCAGGGCATACACGAGCCAGTTCAGAGCACTAGACAGCTGGATGCAGAGGTGTTGGAACCATGCAAAAGCAAAAGGGGTGAACCCTCTTTTGGCCAACATCAGGAGCTTTGAATGACAGGCAAGGTGGATGAACCAGACTTTCATTTTCACTGCATTTCTACATTGTTCAAATGTGGGTTTTGGCCACAATACCAAAACACAGGAAGGGCTTAGTTTCTGCCTGAGCTCTGATGAGGGGGCACTGCTTCTGTGTCTTCTAAAACAAGCACTGTAACATGAACAGTGTAAGATGAACATCATTTTATTGCTCCTTCTATAGATCCAAACCACTTATATGACATTTCCTCTTCATCTAATCTTATCTATTTTGTGTTGCAATCCTTGCTGTGCTTCCCTATCTCCAAATCAAAGCACAATCTTTCTGAAAAATAATCTGAAAGCTGCCTCCATTTTGAAACGTCGCCTGTTTCAAACAAAGAACATCAGGTGGTGGTTAACACATTGGTTTGTTAATCCTTGCCTGGAAAGTAACCGGTGCCAAAATCATTGCATTCTTAAAGCTCCTGCAAACGTCAATCACTATTAAACGTTTCTTCTGAGTTCACACATACTATTGTATGCATATGTGCAACAGGGTGTAGAACAAGCCAGGCAAGAAGCAGAAAGTATACGAATGACTGGTTTTGCAGGAAAAGCACCAGTATAAAGCTTAAGAAACCTGGGTTCATGCCCCTGCCTTACCATAGAAAATGACATGCATGAGTTAACAACGGTACGGTCAAGTGGTTTTCGTGGGTATCTGCTGGTATAGCTGAACATCTCATTGGGTTGTGAGGTCTAATATGACCAATCTGTGGGGAACTTTGGCAAATCTCAGGGATTTTTCTGTGTTTGGCTTATGTCTCCGTTTTGATAGTGTTGGGCAGTTGTGCTGTGGGAGTCCTGGGGAAGGATGAGGGAAGGTGCCAATCACAGCTGGACACCTAACTCGAACCCCTGGCAGCCCCTGGGTTCCTTGCCTCAGGTCCCCTTCCTTCAGTCTCACAGTGGGGTGAGACTCCAAGTCCTCACTGTGGGGTGAGGGGGACTCCATGAAGCACTGCAGTGGCACAAGCTGTCAAGGGATGGGGAGGGGGCACTGCCTGGCAGGCTGCATTTCATGATCCAGCTGTGTCCCTGTGAAGTGACAGCAAGGTCCAGCTGACAGGGTGGTGAGCAGCACTTGCTGTGAAACTCCAGGGACAGGGGAGAGCCAGGAGTCCCCAGGATGCTGGTGGGACAAGTCCCAGGTTTCTGCTTCAGACCACTGGTTTTGGAAGAGCAGTTTGGAATGCACTGCTAAAGTGCCTGTGTTGATAAATAGATGTAACTGTTGTAGCCCACTCCGGAAAAAAGTGTCCACACAATATAACCTACAGAGATCTGGAACTGTAACTGCTCCAAGTGCATGGAACTTTGCATCCAAAAGTTTCCATTGTACAAGCAGATGCAAAAGGAAGAAGATAGAGCAGCTCTGGTTAATAAGGATGTCCTGCCTTTTCTCTTAGGAGACTATTTTTATTTACTCATAATTTTGCAAAGCTTTGCATTGCATGGCAGGATGCCTGAGGCCTGTGAATTGTTCTGCATTTACCTGTATAGAGGACCAAGAGTCACTTAGCCTAAAATTATTTGACCACTTCTGAAAATCCAAGCTAGAAAATTTGCTTTTTTTCAAACTTTTGCAACTTCTTCCTAAGGCTTCCTAAGTGACTTGACCTCAAGCAGGGAAGTGGCTCTTGTGCAGGGGTCAAAGCAGAATTTAAACCTTTGAAAACACCAAGTTTCCACGTGTTTCATGGGAACTTCTTCAACTTTTAGCTTCCAAGTCTCCGAATCCACTGCTGACACTGCCTATGCTCTGAGAAAAACGTGAGGCACAGTTCTAGCATGAGCCTGCTGGGCTCTCTACCTTGAGTTCAAGAGCAGTCTATAGGGCATCTGAAGACAAAGAAAGCAAAGAAACAGGTACTGGGATGTGGGGCTCCTAAAGAGCAGGTTGGACCTAGTGGGAAGGGAAGAGAGAGAAGAGAGACAGAGGCAGGAGAGGGAAGACAACTGTCTGCCTTGAAAAGCTGATGAAGAGTCAGAAGGCTGAAGGAAAGGGGGATTCGATAACTCAAACAGAATTGACTGAGAAGTGCTGGCTGGCTGGGGAGACAGCACATTTAGGAGCAACGTCTGACATGGGGGGCTGCACTCAGAGCCAGCCAGGCTGGGGTTCTCAGGACTCGAGACAACGACAGGAGGAAGGAAATGTGTGAGTTTAAGGCACTGCTATTGGACAAGGGCAGGAGCAGAAGAAAGTGCAGGTCATCCAAGAAGCCTGGACGCAGCCCAAGCCAGAGCACTTGGGGGTCTGAATCCAAGGGTTTTCACCACTCCAGCTTTCCCTCAAGAAGCTGTAAGGAGTCCCCCACTCCTGCCTCTTCCCTCTCTCTCTGCTGCTGCCCTGCCTCTGTCATTTACTGTTCCTTTGTGAAACAGAAGTCCATGGGGTAAGTATCATGTGCTACCCCTCTGGTGACACACGCATCAGTAGGATGCCTCATGATGGAATTTGGGGTTGGGTTTCAGTTTGTATAAAAAAAAAATACAGGGAAGCTTAGGAAACCGTGCACAGATATATTCTACTCATAAAAAGTATAAGGTGTGGAATTCAGATAGTGCCACATTTACAGTCTGCACAATCCTAGTTTGCCTTCTGTTATATGTATTATTATAGTATGATCCTGGTTGTTTGACACATTCAGTAGTGATGAGGTTTTTTGAAGGAGCCTTGCCGTATGCCATGCATAAAAATGAGGGTGGACAATGAACTTTAAATATTTAATTTTTTTTCTCCTGCTGTTCAGGATGTAAATGGTTCATGCTCTTGAATTCCTTTGCTCTGAAGACAAATTTATTAGTCTTTGGCTTTTTAGTGGTGTTTTTCTATAACACTTAAATACTTGCAAACAGTAACAAGATAATCTGCATAACAACCATTTGATATTTATTTACTAAAAAATAGGGACACAGGATATAAATTAAGAAGTTTGCCATCATTTTGATGATACAGTTTAGGATGCCAGGGCCAGGCATAGGTGAACTTGCTTAGTTAAACGTCATCTTCACTGAACAGTGTGTTTTAGGGTAAACAAGCTCTAGCTATAGGCTTATGTCAAGCTAAGAGGTTATTTTGGGTGATCGGAAACACATGTACACAAATAAGCTGAAGTGTTATTTCCATGTTTTCAAAATAATGCAACCACTCTTCTTTTTTTAGAATGAAATTTCATTTAGAAAATGTCTCCAAATTTAACAATAGAAACGGGGTAAAGAATTCAGAAATTAAATGTTTGCCTTGAGGCAAAACAAATTGCCTCCTTTTCTTGTTTTACTTGCACTTCAGCTGCTAGTATAAGTCAGTCACACTGCTTGCCTCATGACTCTACTTTCCAGAAAACTTAGTTTTGCTTAAGAGCCACATTTTCAAAATGCATTTCCCAAACAGTTCCCTTGCAGCTCTAAGTGCTCATTGCTTCTGCAAGCAAATTGCAGTCCAGAAAATATTCCCATCTGAAAACAAGGAACATGCCATTGGTCACCATCTGTACAAAGCCTGGTTTAAATGACTTGGCCAGTGATACACAGGATCCATGTGCAGACCAAGGGTAGAAACCTGTAATCAAGAGCCTCTTTATTTGCCTTAGCTATGGGTTCCCCTTTCCCGCAGAGCATCAGGTGCTGTGTCACTTCCATTGTCTCTGGCAGAATGGTGGGGACAGCAGCCACTGTTGGTTTCTGAGCCCAGCGTCTCTGCAGGAGCAAGGCCACCCTCTGTACTGCATGTCAAGCGAAGTAGGCCACTGTCTCCCACGAGGGTCCAGAGTAGTGTGAGATCAAATTTGCAGAACCCACGTTCCAGATATGAGGTGCTCCAGAGGACCTCTGGCACTTCACCGGGGAAGCAGCACGTTGCACCACTCACTCTCCCATGCACAGGTCTGTGGGATCCACCCAGACCCAGGCTGGCACCTTCACTTGGTGAAACATGGGAGTGAGGGCAGTGGCACCACTTGTCATGTTGCAGGGTACCCAAGGAAAGCCCTGGATGCTTCTGTCCCTCCTGGACTGTAGAGCTGTGTTGGGGTACACCAGAAGCAAGTGGCTGGGGTGGGGAGATGCCAGCCCCCTGCCACTGCATAGTCCCCCACTGGATCTGTGGGGTCAAGAGGAGAACTCACAAGTAGAGGCATCCTCATCACTAATGGCAGAGCAACCTCCCTCATTCACAGCAAATGGCTTAAGACAAGAACAAAAACTCCTGTCCTGGGTGGGCTGCAACACAGCAGATCACACTACAGCTTTCACTGAGCAAACCTGAAGTGTGAACATATTTGTGGAAACTAATGGGTGAATGATTCACAAACAGAGAAAAGGATCCCCCCCAAAAATAGAAGAGTTTGCACCTCTAACAGGAGACAGAGCATTTAAAGTCTTCTGCTAACCCATGGTGGTAGCAGTACATTCCCTTTCACGCACCTGTGCCCGTGCTCATCTGCACTTCCTCTGTTCTGCAAGGCCACAGGCTCTGAGGAGGACCTGCAATACCTGGTGATTGCTTTGTAACACAATAGTAACTTTTCAAAAGATGTAGGACTGACATTATCATTTAATGTCTGTCCATTCTTTGTTCGTTTAATGGAACAATCATAGAGAATGCAAACCACCCTCTTTTCATCTTCAAAGCTTTTATCAGGTCTGTAGGCTGGCCCAGCTGTGTTGGCCAGATCATATTTAGTTCCTTCTTCTCCGTGTGCTTCACCCCTGCTTTCTCACACTGACAATACTAGGGGCCATACCTGACCACTGTACTAGGAAACATTCTTCATCTGCTGGCCAGATTTTACCTGTCTAGGCTGTATGTGAAGTGTACTGATATAACAAACAGGGAAAACACAGCCTGAGTTTTCTGTGAGCCAAGGCAGCTTGCAGTAGTGGCCAGCAAGCAGCAGCTCACAGCCACCTGGGCAGTCTAAGGCTGGCAAGGAGAGCCTGTGTCTGCACAGGTTATGCCCAGTTGCTTGAAACTGGGGAAAATCAGCATGTGGTTTGCTGGCTTTCAAAGCTGAATTGGCATCAACCCCCTTGGAGATATGCATTATTACTGTTGTACTTGAGCAGAGTGGGGGTTTTTTCCCTTTGTATTCTCTCTCTATTCAGACTTTGATTTAATATTCCTTCTCTCCCTCTCTTTTTGTTACTTTGTGTCTTAGAGCTTAGAGATTTCCCGCCCATATATTGAACTTTTTAATGAAGAATTTCAGCAACACTCAGAGTTACCAGTAAAAGCCCTTTGCAGATTTTGACAGAAGGAGTTATATGAAATTACTTCTAATCTCTTTATCCTTGTCACACCACTCTGCTATGCAGTAATACACCAAAGAATTTCCAGAAAGCGAAGGTTGGCGACTTACAATACCTACCCACTTGGTTGAAAAAAAAAATTAATAAAGGAATTGGGAGGTGAATTCAATCTCCTGCTTTGTTAGCTGGGGGACAAAGGAGGGGAAAAGTGGGGAGAGAAGACTGGAAAAAGTAAACATTTTTTCAGTTTAATTTTTTCTTTCAAATAAAAACTTGAGGCCAAACAAGCCATTTCCCTCAAAAGTTTAGATCATGTTTGAAAGTTAAAAAATGAAGTGTTTTGGTTGACTTTATCATGGCAGCTATCAATGGCACGTGGTTAATCCCTGTTAGAGTGGCAAAGCTGCAAAACAAATAACAGTATGTCCTTGAGTGCACCAGTTCTATGCCTGACAGGTTTTCATTTTTCACCCCGTTGCATAATGCTGGCACGCACATCCGACACGTAGTGTATGAAACTGTCTGAGTAGGGCTTGGTCCTGCTTCCATTCAAGCCAAGGCCAGTACTCTTCCAGTTCTCAACAGAGGCAAGGTCATGGCATGTGCTGGAGCTGACAGCAGCCCGATGGGGAAGCCAGGCGGAAATATTTTGGAATAGGTCAGCTGTCTCCTACTCTAGTCCAGTCTTACCTGCACTTGTGCTAGGACCTAGCATTTGAAATCTCATGGCAACTAATGACTTTCATCGCTTTTCTTTTGTTTTCTCAGATTTATTTCCTTGAAAATAACAAGAAAAAAGGGAAAAAAAACCCAGATATTATTTCCTTCTGAAATACACACATACAGAAAACAACATATTGATTTTCTTGTAGTCTGTGTTTGTCAGTCTTAGCCAAGCATTGTGTGTAGGTGTAATGTGATTTAAAAAAATAAGGTGAAATGTGGGTGGGACTGAAAATGCAGTTGCTATTATTCATCTGTTTATGCCATCATACACGCGTGATCAGGCTGTGATCTTGTGCAGCAGCCTAGGAACCTATGGATTGCTTGAATCATCCTTCTGTAAAAAAGCCAGGAGATTTGTTATTTAATACTTCTACTAGATCAGCAAGGTCTATATATACTACATTTGTATTTCATAGCTACAGCCAGCCTCAGCCCACACATGATGAAACATCAGCATAGAAATTCATACCCATACTTTTTTTCCGTACAATATGCAAGCTCATCAGGATTCCAGCTAGGGTAAAAATATGTGTAGACAGCTTACACACATACCAAAAGTGAAGATTTTGTAAAAATAAAACTATTTGTAAGTTTGGGTAGAGTTTGCAAAACAGACTGATCTGTATAAAAGTAAAAATTCCAAGGAAAATATTTCCGATTTTCAATTGCGAGCACTTTATGTGGAAATTGAAGGAACCTTTAAAGTACTGGGGAAAAAAAATAAACTGAAATTGATTTTTTATTTGGTTGACAAAAGCAAGTGAAATGAATTTTTGTTATTGCTGTTTCTGGGGTCAACTTGTGATGGAAAAAAAAAAGGTTGTTTCTACACCTTAAGTTTTGATACACCTTCTCAGAAGGAGTAAAAATGTGGCACTGGCACTTGCTTGCCAAGCCATCCTCAGTTGGGTAGAGTAGGGAGTTTTTCCATGGGAGGCCAGTCCTGAATGCTCCTTCAGCTCTGTGGAAACTTACCTGTGACGTACACAGACCATCCAAAAATCTTAGGTACAGATCCCTTATCACGTTTTCGCAGGCTCAACCACATTCCTGCTTCCACAGAGAGCAGTTCTTCTAGCTGCAGGCAGTATAAACTTGCAGTGCTAATTATTTGATCATCTGCCTCAGTATTTCCAGATGTAAAAGATTTCTTTATTTTGCTTGTTGAATTGGTGTTTGGTTTTCTATCTCTGTTCCCCATTAGCTACATCTCTGCTAGTAAATCAAATGTGCCCAGAATCGCTCTCTGGCACAGAGGCTGGTTGCCTCCAGAGGAGGATGCTGTGTCGCCTGCCAAAACCAAATGGCTGCACCCACTCTGTGTGTAAGGTACGATCCAGAGCTCACCCCAACCCCCGGTCTGTGCCTGGGAGAGTGATAATCTGCCCTCTGGTTTGGGGAACTGGTATTTAAATGACATGGGTCCAAAGCGTGTTATCTGTTCTGGACCTTAAAAGGTGCAATCGGTTTCCATTCCAGCACCCAGGAATGCTCACTGACGTGGTTTGACTTCACTTACTTCTGTGGAGGTGGTTCTTACATCTCTCCCTTCCTCATTGGCACTGATCAGCACAGCAGCCTCCTTTCAGAGGCTCCAAAATCAGGTGTATACTTATTATGTCCCCAAGCAAAGTATTTACATTCAAATAAAAGTATAATTAGTGCTAGCAGCTTTAGCAGGTGTTGTAGAATGAGGCTGGGAGGGGAGAATGAAGCCATCAAGATAAAAACCTGGGATCCATGGGATGTCTGCCCAGGAAGAAGGAGTGAAACAAGGCAAAATGACAGGTAGCAGCAGATGCTGACAGAGAGGGCTGCTGGCTGCTGCTGAACCAAACAGTTTCACTGGGAATAAAGTCAAGAATTTCTAAGCAGGCATAAGACATGAGTCTGTTTGCAGAGGGGGAGAAGGAGGAGTCTGGAGGCTCTAATGGCCCAGTTTTTGTGGGTTTTTTTAAATAGGGAGGAAACATTTGTTCAGCACAAATATGCTGTGGATCCAAGTTCAATTTTCCATAATCTATTCTTACTGGGGATGCTATTGAAAGCAGTTCCATATTGGAAGAAGAAAACAGTTGACTTCTGATTTCTATGAAAATGTAAAGAAGCTGATTCTTTTTAACTGCGACCCCCCCTGGAAGGACAGATAGAAAGTCATTGAGAGGCACTGACTTCCTAGCTGGTCAACAATGAGACAACAATGAGACTCATCCAATTTCTTGGTGTAGTAGCAGACAAACTTTCTGATCAAAGTGTGGAGTTGTGTTGTGCTTAGCCAGCTTCTGGTGCTATTTGTATATACCTGTTTAGTTGACGGGCTATGGTAGTAAACCTATAGAAAACCAGAAAATACCTACTTTTCCTTTGCAAGAAGAATACAGGAGATCAAGACCAATTTTAACTAAAGCTGGTTTTGCCATCTGTACATAGAATAAATATATTACCCTGTTACATCGCAATATTGAATTCAAGGGAGCACTTTTTCTGATGGGATATACTTGTAATCTGAGACTTTTGTTTCACCTGTTGATTTTGTTATCCATTCCTCTCACCCACACACACTGGGGTAGAATTTTCAAGAATTAACAGCAGCAACTTTGTTTTCTCAGTTATGTCTAGTTTAACTAACATCTAATCCTCTTAGCTCTTATACTCTCACAAACAGGGATTTGTTTGGCTAAAAACTTTTAATTAGCCCAATCACATGGAGCAGGTATTTAACAACCCCAAGGCAAACCCATTTCAGACATCAGAGGTGTCTCACCACCAGATTGGGAGAGCTAATTCTAGGAGCCTTTTCCTGCAGGCTGCAGAACTTGAATAACAGGGTTGGTGAGCGACTGGCACCCAGTTTTTCTACATAAGTGGGCAGCATTCTTTAATGGTAATTTGCTGGCTCCAAACAGTGTTTCATGATCCTTCACTAACCCCTTGTCTCTGTTTTCCCTCCAAAGCAGCCCCTCAGTTTTTGCTTGCATAAGTCAAACCAGCTCTGAAGAAAGGCAAGGATCTTCTCATGGGGTTGTTAAGGCTGATGAAGACCTGGCAGGTTACTGGAACAAATAAACACGTAAACAGACTGACTGCAGATAGAACCTGCTGAACTTTTGATCTTAGTAATTTGAATCCAGGAGAAATATGACTTGAGCAGTATAGGGGTCCTAACCCAGGAAGCACAGGGTCACTGCTGCAGGGCAGGCAAGGCTGGGGGAAAAATGCTGATGCCGATGGGACCTGTGCTCCTGTGGTGCGTGAAATCAATGAGGAAAGGAGTGGCTATCACAAAGCGGAAGAATGGATACTTGTGAAAAAGCAGGAATAAATGCTTGCATAATATGCTAAACATGTAATTACTAACTTGAGACTAGCTCTGCCACAGAACCAGGGCCCCGGCTGTGCAAAGCCCACCCATGAGCCCATCTGTAAGTGATTCTCAGGTCCAAGCTCTTTCTCCACCAGTCTCTCTGAGGGATCCTGGGGGGCTATGTGAAGTATTTAGCAGTGGTCCTCTAGCAAGTTTCTGGGGAAACCAGAGCAATATTGTGATCAGCTGAGACTGGAGGGAAAGACCATGAGTGGTGACTCACAGGGGTATCACTTCAGTGCACTTTTCCAGCAGTATTATCTTCCTCTGCTGTGTCTGCTGCCACTGTGGTGTTTTTGAAACATCTACGTCTGTACAAGTGATGCTGATCAAGTCACCCCCATTGAGCGTGCTGCCATGGAGTTATTTTTGGTCTATATTATAATCTTAAATTTTCTTTGGAAAATCTCAAAACATAGTAAACGTAAGTAAGTAAGTGAGAAATAATATCAGCATCTTTGGTTTAAAGTTGCAGAGAAGTGAGCCCTCTGTATCTACCACTTCCAGCCCTGAGTTTGCAATATCACGAGAGCTTTCCTAGGCATTAGCTTTAATTGTTTGCCAACTAACCTGAGGTATTTGATACATTTGTCCCAACATTCTCCACATATTCGTTCCTGGCTCCAGCTGCTCTTCTTTAGGATGCCAGTGCTTACTCTCAGAGCTGGGTGGCCCTGCCTCAGCAGGGGATCAGATGCCTGGAAGGTCTGCATAGTGAGCAGGGCAGGACATGCTTTTGGGATGCTTCACAGACCTGTGAGGAATATGACTGGCCAAGCCGTTTTTTACAGATGTGGTTATGATGAGCTGCCCCTGCTGTAAATAATTATAAATGCCCTCCTGTCCCCGTATGGGAGGTAAATCGGGTAGCCATATGGTGCACATGTAAACACGGGGTACCCAGTAAAAACATATTTGGTAGTGTTCTGGCTAGACATAAAATTAGTTTTTAAAGCAAGTGATTCTGATGAATGGATGTAAAATCAACTGAATATGTGTTGCCTGAACAAGATCTGCTTGATCAGGCAGGATTTTCATTACAGCCCACTTACTGAGAGAAGTTAAAATAGCAAAAACATGGAGCATTAGAAATCCTTCCTTAGAATGCAAGCTTTTTAGAAAGTCTGCTGACTGAGCTCATCCTGAATTTTTGGCTTTCAGAGGGCAACTGAAAAACTTACTCAGTAGCATCACGTGCAGACATTTGCAGGCAGAAATAAATATGAGTGCTTGCAGTGTTGATGACTATTAAAGGTCTGTTTTCTGGCTTACTTACAGCTAACTGAAAGTAAGCCATAAACCAAATTATAATGTGGCAGAATGATGTGATGGAAGAGAAATATGATGTCAGGTGATATAATTAAAAGCTACTGAGTGTACCAAAGCAATGAGGGGATCTTAGCTTTAATATCCCAAGTTTAACACAACAGGTAAAGCAAAATCCTTGGTACGTTGCAGAGGACCATGAAGAGAACAATTCAGCACTCACACTCTGGCAATTAAATATTTGGGACCAGTGGCTCACACCAAGCTTTGCGTGGCTGTTTTGCTCGGCATGCTCAATGTCCAATGAGTGAGTGAGGGCTGAAGTTTTGCCACAAGGATGTGCAGGGACCCTGGGCAACAAGAACATTTTAGTAAATTCCCTAATCGCTTGGAAAAAAGCAGCCAAAATACATGTGATAGTCAGCTTCTGGCTGAGTAGGCTTAGGCTCAGGCAAAGACCACTACGGGGGTTTCTTTGATTCAGGTCTATAAAACCCAGGGTGGTATGAAGTGGGTGGTTTGGGGTGAGCTGTTCACAGTCTCTCCCAGTGCAAGAGAGACTGTTAGACAAAGATTTAGGAGCCATTTTCAGAATAAAAGGAGATATTTCTTCATGCAGCAAATACGGGATTTGTGAAACTCTTTACCAAAGGGTATGACAGTTGCAGCAATTTTTTTCAGACACTCAAAGGAAGACTGGGCAAGTACTCAGAAAAGAGGTCCACCACCGGGCAAACTGGATCAGGCTGGAGGAGTCTCCTGAGCTGAAAATGGTTAGAGGTGGGGAGAGGACTGGCAGAAAAGATCAATTATGTTCATCCTATTCTTGCTATTCTTCAGGGCTCAGTTTTTGGTCACTGCTGCAGACAGGTTACTGGGCTACATGAGCCCCAAAAATCTGAAATAATAACACTGTTCTTGTATTTTTATTTGAATTGTGAGCCAATCGTGTACAAGTTTTCTGATGTGTAGATGAGTTCAAGGTGCTCTGTCTTCCCATCTGTGCCTGAGCTGGAGAGGAGAGTACTGCAGGGAGCAGGGGTTGCCACAGCACCTCTGGGAAGCAGGTTGTTCCCTCAGCTACAACATGGCTATAGCTACCAGATGCATGGGGAGACAAAGGAGTAGGGCTCAGTGGCAAGAGCAGCATTGCAGGATGGTGTATTTCGTCTGGGGTCCAGTTAAGTTGCAGGCTATGTTTTGTGAAGCCATGTGCTGTAGTGCTCCCGTTTATTTACACTAGGATGGTTTTTTAACCCTGTTAAACTAGCCTGACAAGATTGCCCTAGCCAAGAGGACCTTCTTCTCTGTCTCTTCTGTCCCACTTTGTCCCTCTTTTTGTGCATAGGAAGACCCAGAACTGAGCTCTGTGCTTTCTTCCATGAAACTAAAATAGTTTTTGAAAAGTTTATGGATTAACAAATGACCCCAAGTTCTTCCTATGTCCTCTAAATAAGTAAAACACACATCACAGCATTACAGCAAAACTTGGATTGCCCTTGTGCTTGAGAACATACAGCAAGAAACATTATACTCAGTAGTTTAAATTAACTTGCTTATCTTCAGACTACCAGAGGAAAAAAAGCATTATTTATACCCCTCTCTTATACTGCAGCAAAGATAAGCACTTTGTTAAAAACATGAGTGAAATTCCATTGCCTTAAACTCTGAAGCTGTGAGGAGGGGAAACTGACAAGATGTTTCTGGCCCACTGTGTTTTGTGGGTTTAGCATCTGAGTGCCGATGAGGCAAAGCACATGCAATATCTGTTACGAAATAAGAAAAAACCACTTTGATATTCCTATGGCTTAGTAATTGTAAAAAATTATTTAAATAAACATTCTAAAATTTTAAAAATATAATAAATAGTTTTTATTTACAAATACTTTTTTTAAAAGGGATACTGCCGTTTTTGTGCACATATATATACACAAAACCATGAGAATTGTGTCAAATGTGTGCACAGATGCATGTCATCAAAAGATGTGAGCTTTTCTGTGGCTGCAGGGATCTAAGGCATGTTTTCACATGGGCTTTTTTTGAGATATGTACATATCTGTACTGCCTGGAATAAAGGCTTTTATAAAAGTTTTATAAATGGTATATGCATTATTTAAGGTGCATTAACTGCTATACCACTTCTAGGTTTTGTTTCAGATAGGATAAAGCAACTTATTCCTGATACTAGTCACATTGCTTGAAGCTCTGCTGTGAAGCCCTCTGAAGCAGTACCACCATCTTGACTCTAGTGGAACTGTGCTAATTTGTTTTAATAAAGAACAATGACTCATTAGGTTAAAAGAAGTTGTGTCAAACCATGACCTGATATCCCAGGGATGTCGGTGGATTCTGACTGATACATGAATTTGCATGAGTGAGCACGGTATTTTTTCTTTAGGTTAGAAATGCAGGCATTAGGTTGGATATTCCTTCAGCATCTTATTCACAAGGCGAAAAGGATCTTGGAGACACAGGTTTCTAAAAGAATGTCACCAAAATATGATAGGGCTGAAACCCCTTTTTGAGTGACTGCCATAGTCCCACCATTCTCTTCTTCACTCAATTGGAATGAAATCAATAGAAAATTTAGTTTCTAGAAATCAGTTTCCCCAGAATGTGTTTTTAATGAGGCCATGAGAATTCCTCTCACCTTCTCTGGAACATCATTTATCTTCTTTCCTTGCTTGCATTTACTACTTCACATAGGCCTACAGGTGGCATGGGAGGGATTTCAGCAGAACTAAGACAATACAACCCCCTTGCCTCCATTTCCAGTTATCGTGTAGAAGGAATAGAGCTCTAGGACTAAACAGACATGGATTCCCTGAGCTGGCTTATCCCATACAACACTCAAGGGAGGTTAACCCAGGGCATGGGACATGTTAGACTGTTTGCTCACTAGGAAGAAATTCCCTCAGAATATCCACCAGCACCTCTAATGGCTGCAAAAGTCCAGAAGCTTGCAGAGCTCCTGATAGCCTGCACCATCAAGAGTAGTGCAGGGATGGAATGAACTTTGTTTTAACAGTGGCAATTCCTCAGTACAACTCTGGGGTTAATAAATCCATCTCTCCTTTCCTTCTTCCCTCAGAGATACAGCATCACAGGTGGGAGATCTGCACACCAAAGGAGCTACTACCATTGTATTTACTGTTCCTTAACAAAGAATGCAATAAGTAAGATGCTAACACACAAAACATTGACTAACACATTGATGAAAATGAAGTTTCGACAAGTCTTAATCCATTTTTGTGCAAAGGATCACTACAGGCTCTGCCACACAGTCCACAGACTGATTCACAGTCTGGAATTTCAGGCTTATACACAGTGTGATCCCACAAGCTTACATTCATCGACGCTCTGCCTGGTTCATGTTTTTATTTGGTTTAGCACTGTAAGAAAATGAAGATTTTCACTGATGATTTACTTAACCACAAGCAAATGAAATTGTATTCAACCTATCAATAAAGTGACATCAGTGAACAGCAAGAAATGGGCTCAGTAACTTGGATTCAATCAATAACTGAACATCAACTGTAATAACATCTAAGTGTCAAATGTGCACATGAAGAATAGCAGCAAACCCAAAAGGTGCAATTTTTCTTCCCTCTGTGCTTCTGTTTGTTTATTTAGATTGTCTGAGCTGCCCTCACTTGTTTGTATCTAGGAGTGACGGTGTTCCAACATGCCGTCGCCTTCGTTCCTGAGAGAGGCCTCTCGTGAAGAAACACCTTACCTTTCCCCTGGATGTGTTGGGGTTACACCTCAGCCCAGGCGGGGTGGCAGGCACTCCCCAGCTCTGGCTGCTCTCCCAGCATCCTCCTGGCCATGCTGGGAGTGAATGCGAGGGTGGAGGGAGGATCACAGGAGATCTGCCTGGTGGCAGGCTCTCAGGTCCAGCTCTTGAACCAGTGCCCCAGCCTAGAAGTGAGCTTGCAGAGAGCAGTGAGGCTGGTCAGAGGTGGTGCACGGCTGGGAGGGCAGGCTCACGCTGGCTGTGAGCCGTATCTCTGCAAGATGCTGCAATGGCAGTTCTTACCTTGGCTTGAACAGACCCAGTGTCCAGCAGAAGATAATTTATTACTTCTAATTAAGCAAGTGTAAGTGGCAAATAGGAAATTTTGAGCAGCCTTGGCGGGCCCCAAACAAAACACAGCAGAGACGTTGCTCCTTGTTGTGTTGGACCTGTTCTCATCCTCAGCAGTTCTTCGCTTTTGAGCAGTCTTGTGTCCCCACTGCCAGCCCAAGCAACGGGTGAAATGGTATGGAAACACTTTTCATGATCTGCAGCCACTTTCAACTTTAATAATTAAATAGATGAGAACATTCTGACTTTTCCTATGATGAATGGTGCCTGCTGCTGGTACGCTTTGTCTGGAGACAGTATTGTCCTTTAGTAAGAAGAAAATCTTTAGAAGTGGCCAAGATACTGAGTTTCCCATCCCTACATTTTTAACCAGTATCTGACTAATGTGTGACAACTGATAAATGGCTATCCTATCACTCAAAATGGTCACAGCAACCTTAGTGAAACCAAGTATTATTTTTTAATTTCTGACTTCAATCATTTCAGTGCTCTCCTGTCGCGGTGTGTGGTTTCCTGCGGTGGCATGGCATGCCACATGGCATGGTTTCCTGCGGTGGCATGGCATGTCTTCCCGGAGAGCTTGAGAGTCTCTTGGGGACAGCAGCTGTGCCGCATCCCGTAGCCTCTTCCAGGCTCCCTTTGCTTGCTCGGGCTAGCTGTAGGCCCCACAACACGGTGGCAATAAGGGAGGCGAGAAGGCTCCCTGCATGGGGACTGCAGAGGATCTTTATTCCATGGAGCCAGGCTGATCCCCAGAGGCAGAGAGCCAGCACATGGCTGGGTCCCCCAGAGCAGAGAGAGGCTAGTGCCCCAACACAAAGAACAGAGAGCAAGAGAGAGAGAGCACATGGTGTGGGGCCTCAGGTTTATCTGGGGAAGAGGGGGACGGAGAGAGCACACGCATCAGTGGTCACAGGGCACAGGGGTGGTACATGGGCGGAGTTGGGGTAACAGAATCAATGGGAGAAACCCGAGGGAGTGGCCAGGACCAGGGGCGGGGAAGGGGGGAGCGGTGTGGAAAAGGCAGGCAATTTGGTAAGAAAAGGAATGGAGAAATAGAACACCACATTCTCCTTCAGAGTTGACTGTATATCAAAGAAGGTGAAAGCACCATGTGAAAAATAAGTGAGCTGGGATTCCTTCAAGGGAAAGGCTAAGGGAATGTACACCATTAAGAGGATTTGAAAGCCCACAGGTATGTAGCTGTAACATGAAATATTGAATATCGCTGCAGAATACTTCAGGATTATTCCAAACTACCAATCAAGTTTCAGTCTAGATTCAGGTGATAAATTGCAAAAAAAAAAAGGAAAGTACAATCAATCAATCATGAAAAAATCCTGCTAACAGGTTTGCAGCACTGTTCTCACACTTGGAGACGAGACACTAACAGTTTGGGTTCAGAGTTTGTTATTTTTATGTGATAAATTGAGAGATTCTTAGACTGTGCATCTTTTATAACCTTTCTCATAATCTGGTGATGCTTGGAGTCTTGGTAATCATTAAAATAGGAGTTGTCATCTCCCTTCACAGTGGTCTGTGACATCTCTTTAGGACTCTGTATGTTATTTCTGAATGACTATTTTCATACATCTACTCTGTTGTTTAAAAAAAAGCAAAAAATATAGCTTTCCATTACTGATGTGCAGTACCATAAAAATGACCCAGCTAGGAGTCCACAACACAGGCAAAATTTCAGTGCTCTTCAATATCCCTGTGGAATAAATGGAGTTGTGCTGAATCAAATTAAATAATTTCAGGTGTTTAAATCCTCACTGCTTAGGGGACAGTTTTAAAAGCAAAAAGCCAGAGTGCACCCTCAGCAAATCTGCGGACGGCACCAAGCTGAGTTGTGCAGTTCTTACGCCTGAGGGATGGGATGCCATCCCTAGGGACCACGACAAGCTCGAGAAGTGGGCACATGGGAACCTTATGAGGAGCAACAAGGCTAAGTGCAAGTGCTGCACCTGGGTCAGGGAAGCCCCTGGTATCAAGACAGGCTGGGGGATGAAGGAATTGAGAATGGCTCTGTGGAGAAAGACTTGGGGGTGCTGGTGAATGAGACGCTGGACGTGAACTGGCAATGTCCAGTGAGCCAACCACAGCCTGAGCTGCATCAAGAGAAATGTGGCCAACAGGCCAGTGGAGGTGATTCTCCCTCTCTACTCCACTCCCATGAAACCACATCTGGAGTGCTGCATTCAGCTCTGGAGGTCTCAGCACAGCAAGCATGTTGACCTCTTGGAGCAAGTCCAGAGGAGGGCCATGAAGATGATCAGAGGGCTGGATCACCTCTCCTATGAGGAAAATCTGAGAGTTCAGGTTGTTGAGCCAGGAGAAGAGAAGGCTCTGGGGAGATCTTACAGCACATTCCATTAGCTAAAGGGAGAAAGATGGGGACAAATTTTTAGCAGGGCCTGTTGCAATAGGACAAGGGTAATGGTTTTAAAGTAAGAGGGTAAATGCAGACTAGGTATAAAAAAGGAATTTTTCATGATGATGGCGGTAAAATTCTGGAGCATGTTGCCCAGAGAGATGGTAGATGGTTTATCCCTGCAAGCGTTCAAGTTCAGCTTGGACAGGGGTCTGACCAACCTGATCAAGTTGATCTATCTGTTCATTGAAGGGGCTGGACTAGGTGTCCTTTAAAGGTCCCTTCCAACCCAAATTGTTCTATGATTCTACAATTGTAGGATTGTAAGATCTGGCCCTAGTAGAGATGAAGCTCAGCTCAAATGCAAACTGTTGTCCTCTGAGAAGTTTTGTTCTAAGCAGAAGGCTTGCACAAACAAGCTCGTCCTGAGAGTCCCTCCATCTTGTGTGAAGATTAGTGAGAGCACAATGTGTAATTCCAGTTTTAATACAAATGGAGTCCAAGCCTCAAATCTGAATTGTAGCCTGCAGCTAAACCGAACTGAGACCCAGCCAATCACAAATATCTGTGACTGTGCTTATAAGTAGATAGAAGTTTTTTCACTGAAATACATGTATAGAACAGCTCCTGATTTCATAGTAGTGAGTGGAGCAGGGTTCTGTACATCAGCTCTCAAAATACAGTGTCTGCCTAAGATTAAATGTTATAAAGTGAATTTTGCATAATCTCGCGAAAGGTTTTTAAATTCTAAAATCTTAAGCAGGAGTAAGATGGATTTTGTAACCTGGGAGTTTGAATGAATGATTTTCTCACTAGCCATGCTGCTTGCCTCAGGACAGCCAAATTGAAGATCAATTTGCCACTGAGCTCAGAAAAAGCATCAATGCGCTTGCCAGAGTAGGCATTACAGATTTTCTCTTACATAATTTCTTTGCATGGAAAAACAAATCCACTTTCATTGTTAATGGAAGGTTTAAAAAATAGAAATACCATAAAATTACTCTGGGGAACTGATAGACTGGCTAAATGCTGCAGTTTTCTGGTACAGAACATTGTGTTACTCAGCTCTCCAGCTTTCATACAATAGATGGGAACTCCACAAGCATAGACTATTACTGGTTGTGTGTGCATAGGAGTAAATGATACCTGGTTTTAGTCCTTACATAGAAAAAAAACAAGTTTAGCAACATATTTTGTTTGTGCATGTGATGTAGCTACTGTAGAGAGAGTATTGCTGGTTCTCCTAGGCACCTTTTATATGAACATTTTTAATTAGCACGAAAATCTGCTTGAGGGTATTTTTATCATAAACAGGAAAAAGGTTCATTTTACATTTTTCTTCCTCAACCGTCACCCTTCCAGTTCCCGCTCCTCCTTTCACCCTGGCCGCAGCCGGACCTGCCCTCCCCGGCCCTCCCGGCTGCCTTGGCAGTGGCCCATCCCCAGCAGCAGCAGCAGCACCAGCAGCCACTGTGCCCGCCCATTTCTGACACTGCGCCACTGTTTGTCAACAAGGGTTACAAGTTCAAGTCCCTGCAGCTTGCACCCAGCATTGCCTCTCTTTCCTCCCCCCTGGTCAACCACCTGCAGACACACTGCTCCCCATTGTTTTCCTCCCAAAATTTTGCACCTCAGGCTCTCTTCAGCTGCCCTGAAGATCTCTCATTTCTCAGCACAAGTGACTGTCGTTCAATGTCCCATGTTTCTGTTAGCTTTCTGCCTTCTCAGCCTCAGTGCTTTGCTTGACTTCATGAAAGTGAAGCAAGAATTTACTCTGGTCACAAAAAATGCCCCCTAACTGATCAGATCTCCATAGGCAGTTTATTTTTTGATCTTTAAAATGCCCCCTAACTGATCAGATCTCCATAGGCAGTTTATTTTTTGATCTTTAAACCTTTTAGTTCTCATCACTTGGTTTTCCCACCACTTCCTCTTGAATAGTTTGCATCCTTCCAGCTGTCCCAAGACCAGCTCCACCACACAAGGAATTTTGTCCCTAATATCCCTCTTTTAATGTGGTCGGGCTCCGTTGCACTCTGACTCTTTTCCATTTCTCTCTCTAGATGGACTCCATTTCTTCAGCCTTTGAGCAGTGTGGCTTCCAGCACCCTGTACAGTGGTGCCAGATGCATGGCTTGAAAGCACACTACCCACCAATTCTTCCTTCACCCAGGGACTAGATGTGCTGTTGGTCATGTTCTTCCAGTACACTATTATTTTGCCTGACTCACATGCACTCCTTCAGAGCAATCGTCTGTACATCCTGTATTTACTACTTCCTCTTTCCAATTCAACCCTCATTTTCTCCCTTCTCACAAGCATTACTATGTCTCATCAGCTGTCTCTCCAAAACAACTTACTTCACTCCAGCAGCTGGGTTGCCCCATCCTATTTTTTTTTCCCTTCAGAAACTGTGGATTTCCTCTTATCTCTTCTACCCACAAGATTCCTTCCAGCTCTATCCCACCTTCCTCTGCATCTATCACTCACCCTGTAAGCAGTTCCCAATATCCTGTTACTCCTGAACCATGTCTGTTAATCTCCATGATTTTCCCTTAACTTCCTTTCAGACAGTTCTCAAGTCACTCACTCTGTTCTTGGCATCCTCAACTAACTCATGTTTTTTGGTAACCCATCTACCTCCAGCTGTGTCTTAGCCTTTCTGCTATTTCTAGGCAGGAACTCTTCATTGGGTTCCACCAAAAGAGAGAAGTGAGAGGCAGCCAGACACCTCTTACAGGCAGATGATAGGAAAACCGCAAAGCAGGAGATCCACTGTGTGTTCAACCTTCAGATCTTCATCCCACTCATCTACAAATGTTTTTTCTTGTGCCTTGAATTTGGTGATGAGGTGGATGTGCTGTAAAAGGCATCTGTGTACCAAAGCTTTGGGATGTTTTGGGCTGCATGGAGATAATTAAGTGCATAATAGCTTCCAAATACGTAAGTACAGTCCTCAGGAACTGGCCTCACAGAGATCTGTATCAATATCTCCTGAGATTTTGAGTAAAGCAAATAAGAATAAAAATATTTCATTCATCATCTTGGCAGTATGTTCTGGAAAGGCTGATTCAGACCCATTCTTTTCCATTCAGCAGTAAAATCTCTGTATGTACCATCTTCTTAAGTGTTATTTTAAGTTAGAAACTTTACTTGTCTCCTGGGGTTCATTCAAGGCAACTAGCTGCACTTGTGGAGTCTAATGAAGGTGTTTCATGTCATCAAATGTTAGGAACTGAACTTGAGAGCAAATATTTGCCCAAATTTAACATAAGGTGCTAAGGACAGCGTAAAAACAATGCTTAATGCTAAAATGGCTACAGGCTAGTTTCAGTTCCAATGTTAATGCCCAAGAAAGTAGAATTAAGGTATTGTTAGCAACACATGTATTCTCTTTTATTAAAAATTCTTACTTTTTAGAGCTCCACATGTCCAGTCAGCTCTCACAAAGCATTTTAAAACCTAATATATCTTGACGTAAGAATAGATAATAGACAATAAATAAATTAATGTCATGGTCCCTACACACCAGTGCCCTACAGACACTGCTACCTGCACCCAGTGCCATCCCAATGGCTGCCAGGGCAGGTGTGCCTGCCAGGCAGTCCTGGTGCCACAGGTGCTCCTGAAGGCATCTCCTCCCAGACCACTGACAACCTGTCCATTTGCTCCTCTGCACCTGGTCTCCACAAGTGGATACAAAGGTCCAGGGATAAGATGAGGACATTGCTAAAGCATCCAGACCATACATACCCCTCCCAACTGTCCAGTGAGGATCCTGACTAAATCAGCACCATCAAAGCCTGAGCCTGAGATTCTCCCTGTTTACACAAAATTTTCCCATCAGCAAATCCCAGAAGCAGCTTAGCTGAGAGACTTTTGCATTGAAATCAAACCCATGGGGTATGTACATCTCTGATTTTAAAACATCAAGTTTCCCAGATCCTTTCCTAAGAGCGACTGTGGGTGGCATCACGAAATGCAGCAATACATGTAAAAGTGGTTGAACAGCTGTGTGTTCAGAAGAAGGGAATATTTTGAAATATTTGTCCGCAGTGTGAAGTTGCCAAATCACTAGCATAGTGTGGTCTTACAAAACAAGATAGAGTAAAAATAGGCAATTCTCCCTGAAAGCTTTGGATAATAATATTTTGTAATACTATTTTTGAGAAAAAAAAGCTGCAAATAAGGGAGTGAACAAGAAAGGTGAGATGTGTTGGTTTGTTTTTTGGAAAAAACCTCTTTTTGTAGGGTGTTTTCTAGCCTGATGTATGATTTTGTATCAGTGTTGCCCATTCTTTGTTAGCAGCTCTACAGAAGCTGCTTGCAAATGTTCTTTCCCATCAACATTTTGTTTCTCTGTGAATCATGAGCAAGTTTTCTTACATATGTTGTGTATTTTGCAAGGTCTGTTCCCTCCAAGGGAATAGTGATGACTGAAACACCTATCCAGTGAAACCACTAGCCAAACAGCTCTGGGATCAGCTAGCAGCAGTGTTTCATAGTTTCTTTACCATCTCTTTTATCATCCAGAGGAGTACTTCGTCAAGTGCTGAGGACTCGTTCTCCAATAGATGAATATCTACAGGGCATTTTGCTCTGAAAGCTCAGCACAAGATACTAAATTATGGACCAAAAGGATGAGTAGGTATTGCAGGACTGTAGATATTGCACTGCTGGCATGTCCAGGTAGGATTTCCAAGAGCCCAGACACCCAGTCAAACCCACAGCTGGAGAGGTGTCTGCATGTGTGCCGCATTCAGGCCACTGTTGAAAGAACGCTCTCAATTCATACCTCAGGTCTGTGCTGTTTTACTGTGATAAAGATCTTCCACAGCTCACAGTGATTATTTTTCCCCTCCCACCTGTTTTTTAGCAGCAGGTAGTTGCTAGTCCTTCTGCTCCAGAGGAGGGGATGTAGGTCCTGTCAGAGGAGATCAGTGCTGTACCAGTATTTCCTGGGGAGGTGATTTCGACACGTTGCTTAGGGATGGGTCTAAACATATTCCTAACAGCCCCATGTGCTCAGATGCAGGTTCTTTACTGGGAATGGAAAGTTTTCAAAGCCTCTGCAGTAGCCCCTCTGGATCTGCCTGTGCTCTTTTCCAAAGCAAGTGTTGCCCTGCAGGATGAAATACAAATGCATCTGTTGAAAGAGAACTGGAACTAAATTAATCCCCATTTAAGATTCACAGAAATTTCCCCTCTGTTACCTGATTCCCATGTTTTAGTTTTGTTGTTTGGTCTCTGTGTTGTTAATGTTGCTAACGATTTGTAAGTAAATTGGTGTTTCACTGAAAGAGCTTTGTGAATTTTAGGTGCTTTTTCACTTTTAATATCCCCATGTGTTAGTTGCTCCAAGCCAGTCTGAAGTTATACAGTGTCTGTATTAAATTAATGTTTGACTTTACAGTCTGTATGCTGTCCAACCCGGCACCTCCTCCATTTGCAGTAAGTAAATATGCAAGTGTTACATTGCCCTTGAAACCTGTGCTCTGTGACAAAGGTTGCATGCTGCAAAGAGACTGAAATGCCAAGTTTCTATGGGCCCCAGTCCCTTCTGTCAGCCGTGCGTTAATCAGAAGCCCACCCCCAGTGATCTGCAAAAGCGTGGTGTGGCACACTTTGGACCAGGTGACACCAGGGCAGGCTTGGCCTCCTCAGAAGCATCCACCTCTCTCTGAGCCTGTGGAAACCTCATCTCTGAGAGAGGAAAATGTGTGAATAACAGACTGAGTTTTCTCAAGGTGATGGCTATACAGGGAAGGTTTGTTTTATTTCTTGTGCAACAACAAAAAAAAGGTTTGGTTTCTGTTGCTTTATATCAGCTAATCTGCAAGGGCAGATTTAGAGGGAGGACCCACCAAATTTTCCACTGCTCTATTTGCCCAGGGTGACATGATACAACTTTAGATGTGCTGTAGTAGAGCCATCACTTTTCTGTGGTAGCTACACCTGGCAGCTGCAACTGATAACTGAGTTTCTTCGAAGTCCTCTGGCCTCAGGAGTGTCAATACTACATGCTATTTGACTCTCTGAGGCTTGTACCAGGCTAACATGATTTGTAGAAGTGTTAGCACTGTGAAAAATTGAGTATTTGTACAACCTTCCCATAACAGGCAGTAACCTTGTCTATGCTGCCAGGCAAACTAAATTTGAGCTGGCTGCATAACCCAAGTACCAGTGTGCCGCTCTTCTACTCCCAAATCTCACCACTGCAGCCTCAGTTTTCACCCTTGCCAAAGACCAGACCATGACATGGGACAAAGGAGTGATAAAACTGTATCTGACAAAGATGTGCTCTCCTCCAGAGTCTTCTGCTGAAATGCTACTGCAACCAGGAAACATCAAGCTGGCAAAAGCAAATCTTTTCATAGAAACATGGACTTTTCCAACCGGGTTTTGCTGGGAAAATCTGAGAGATTTTGAATGGGGTCCTTATCCAAACTGAAGAGAGAAACAGCTTGGCTGGACCTCCTCCCTTGCTTATCTAGTGCACCTCTCTGGGAGCAGCATTCGTTACCAGGTGGAGCAAGACTGCTACGAGAAGTTCCTGCTCCCTCAATCTGGTTAGGCTCTTTCAGATAAACCCCCTCCTTCTGCCTGGGGGTCTCGGAGGTGATAGCCACAGCTGAGACTCCAAGCAGCTCTGTGGAATAGCAGGGTGTTTTCACTTCTGCTGGGGTATCAGCAAGGCACCAGGAGGCTAACATGATTGGCTTACAAGCCTGAGAAGCTGGCAGAAGAAGATGGGTCTCTCCCTGTCCTGCACAATTATCGCACTTTCCTCACAGGTTGGGAGCAGACACTGTAAAACAGCTGTGGGGGGTTTTCATCCAGAGGGCATTCAAGCTGATGTTGGGAATTAATGAGGTTTATGCAAAAGATATTGATCAGTCTTGCAGGTTGTCCTACAGCAGCAGGATTGTGTCCAGCAGCTGTAGGGAAGTCCATTTGCCTTTTCTAATCATGGCAGCATCCTGCCCATTCTCAGTAAAGAACCATCCTAGCAGGCAGTCACAGGCTGCTGCCATGGTGGCACAGTACCAAATATGTGAGACATTCCCCTTCTGCCTCTCCTTTTCCAGGCAAAAGGGGAGGGGAGGTGAATGCAGACCGGCAGGAGGGAGCAACACACCTGAAAGCACCCAGAGCAAAGGGACGTTGGAGAGCTGAGCAGGGTTGTGTGCATTGTGCACACTGGGCATCTGGTATGGGCTGGTAGCCACAGAGCTTGTGTTGCTGCAGCAAGTGGCCAAGCCCCTGCAGGCTTGCCCTGGGCCCTGAGGAGTCCTGGCTCAGGGAAGGCACTCCTGATTCCAGTGACACATCTGCTCAAGTCAAGCCACAACCCATTGCTGAAGCAAGTGTCACCTGTGTGTGCAAGCTGTTGAGCTGGACGGAGCTTGCTGCTGGCCACCTGTGAATACACACAGAGCACTGTACCCAGCAGGCAGAGAGTGCCTCTCCAACCTGATCAGACTCAGCTGGTGTCCCTCAGTGCAGCATCACTGGGTATGGACATTCCCAACCCTGTGCAAGGCCATACAAGATCCAGATCAACAGCAACGCCATCACGTGGACCCCATCACAGTGATCATTGTTGCACTAAGTGGCAGGTCTTACCAGCTAATCTGACTAGCTGGAGCAGCTGTGGTGTAGATTTTCTCCTTAAACATGTGCATTAAAATACATACTGTTTAAGTTGGGGGTCCAAATTAGACAAAATTAATTGTTCTTCCCCAAACCAGGATTGAAAGCCCATGACAGAGAAGGCAGTATCCCAAAACCAGAACACACAACTTAGCCTAGATTTTCCCATTGCTCCTCCATGAGCAAACATCTGTGTACCAGGTCCAGAAAATGTCTCCCATGTTGGAAGCAGCCACTCTATGTTGAGTCCCAGCCTCTGGGTGCTTCCCAAGTTCAGCAGCTACACTTTCCTCCCCAGGGAGCAGCAGTGTCACCTTATCAGCACTGTGCTCAGTTGCCAGCCCATTTCGTCTGCCCTCTGCTTGTAATTGTTAACTTCCTGAGAACAGGAAACCTCTGTTTAGCACAGGTAGAGCTTTAACTCCGAGGCACTCCTGAAAAGCCAAGACACAGGAGTAAAGCAAGGTGTTGCAGATTGCCTTGGCCGTTTCTTTCCCCTGTCTTTGTGTTTAGGCTCCCTTTGCATTATTTCATGATGCAGTTCAGGTCTTTTTGTTATGATTTTGGAGTTTTAGCTGTCATTTGAATGACTGCTGTCTTATGCCAAAGATTTACTCAGAAATTTATGTACTCCCACAAATTAAGCATTCCCTCTCAGCTCTCAGCAAGGCACGCCTAGGCTTGCCTGCAGCCCTTAGAACAATACAGAGAAAGGTTATCATGATTTACCTGCCACAAATTATCTACTAATAATAACACCACTTATGTACCTTTTTTTTCCCCCTTCATGACACGCTTTCCCTAGAACCCCCTCTTAGCACGTTTCCCTTTTCTTGAGTGCTTTGTTTTCCCTGTGGAGAACAGGGCAGGTAGAAGAGGAGCGACCTTTCCAGCACTGGCTCTGCCCCCGTGGCCCCGGCACTGCCTTCTCCCAGATGTTTGCCGGGAGGGTGGGACACGGGTTGTTCACAGCCTGGTAAAACATTGACCAGCGCAGGCAGACGAGGCGGTGGAAGCGCAGGGCTGCCCAGGCAGGCAGGCAGGCAGGCAGCGAGAGCCCAGCGGCAGCCAGCGCCTACGGGAACACACCAGCTTCTCCCCAGGTACCGCTTTCCACTTTCATTTTCCCAGCCTTGAAAGGCAGAAGGGCAATGGTGCTGGTTTATAGGGTTTGCCAAAGCTTCTCTCCCTGGAAGGAGGAAGAGGAGTTAGCCTTGTTATTTTGCAGTTTGCTTTTATTAACCGTAGTTGGCTGAATGGTGTCACCTACAGCATGGGTTGATTAACCCACGCTTGATTAGCTAGTTGTTTGGATTTTGTTGTATCTTCAAATAAACAAAATTAGTGCATAATTGCATTTGAAAACTTCATTGTCTTCTAATAAAACTCAAACCTTTCTTCTGCTCATCTTCTAACTGAAGAGTAGGAACAAGTGACAGAGATTTTAATGAAAATGCGTAATCCAATTATTGCAACAGGGATGTGGGTAGTGACTCATGCTGAAAAATACTTGCTGATTTTTGAACGAGCTTCGCAAAAATAGGCAGTGACTAATTTTTTCAAGATTACTTCCACGTTCCTTGGAACATGGAACATGGACAGTAGACACAGAAAAAATACCAGGATTTAAGTTCCTAGTATGCATATGCCATTCAGAGAGGTGAAGTTGAATCGATTCAAATAATTGTTTCAGTTTTGCTCGGTGACTGAAAGTTTCTGCCAACCAGTGGAAACTGACTCATTCATGCAGGAACCATCCTCCATGTGTGCTTTGCTGATCTGGATATGTCTTTATAGAAGTACCTATCGTGACTTCTCAAAAATTACTTTTTACATCCCAGGTAACTGTCAAATAATCTTGAAGAGGGCTCAGTGTGAACTGAATGACATATCGTCAGTATTCATGATTTATCATCAGTACGTTTTGTGTGCAAAACAAAATGCAAGAGTTTTTTTAAAAAAAGAACCTGTTGCTTCCAGTTTATCAGTGTCTGGCCCTAGCTATGCTTGCTTCATGTGTAAATCCTCCTGATGTGAGAGATTTTCTTGATGTGTTTGCTAACTGGGCTTGCACACAACATGATATTTATGCTCAGTACATGCTCTGTGGTGTTAAATTGCAGTGAAGTGTGGTAACACATTTAATTATTAAAAGTAGTCTAAGTGTGGCTCCAACTCTAAGCAGTACTAAAACTCCTAGAGCAAAGTGCAAGGAAAAGTTGCTGGAGAACAAAGCAACTGGATTCCCACAAATGGCTGCTTTAAAGGATTGAAATATGATTCAATAAAAATTTTGGTAAAGGCTGCATCATAATTTCAGTCTGTCGGTGAATTTGTAGACATAAAGCATGACTATGATTAAAACCTGTGATTTTCATCTGTGTCACAGTGTTGTGGGATTCTTGCCCTCTCCTCCTAGCGACAGTATTTGGCAGTAAATTGGACTGATGTAAAAGTTTCTTTTGCAGTAACTAAAAAAAGTGGTAAAATCTTATCTGAGAGTTCACAGAGACTGATTTTTTAAAAATTAATACCTAAAACAAAAGACAGTGATGACAATATTATCTTGTCTGTTTTCATACAAAGATAGGGTTCTAGCTGGTGACTATAAGGGAGATTACCTGGCTTAAATGGAAAGAATAAGGCTGTTGACAAAATCTGTTCAGTCTTTAAGTCCAGTTTGAGACAGGTTTCAGGATAAGGGAGCCATAACCATCTGTAAATTATGAACAATTTAAATTGTTTCAGTAAATAGTAACGTATTATTGCATGCTAGAATGAAGCAAACCAGTTTCATCCGCTGTGCTTGGTTTTCAGCACAGCTGTTTACCAAGTTTCAGTTGGTTAAACCTGTGTACATAGACTGAAAGGAGCAGGGCTGTGCAGGGATCACAAGGACAATCTGGTCTGCAAAATCTTTTTCTGGATATACAAGACAAAAAAGACTGAGACTAGGGCTTAGACCGGGCTAGTTATAGAGTTGATGGTTAAAAACAAGTCTCTTTTCACCCCTAAAGGCAGTTCCTTGACACAGGCATTAATGCTAGACCTATATGAAATAAAATGTCATGGATCCCACTAAGTTAGCATAGTGATGCTATTTTAGATTTCCAATTTATATTTGAACCAGAAATTACCATGTTAAAGGGGTATATTAAATGGGAATGATCTCTTCAGATACTTTGGGAGTGATGCTCTCAATGGAAGGGCCAGATATTTGAATGGCAAAAAAAGAAACCCTGCAAAACAAAAACCCTCATGCAACCAGGATTGCAGAATGGGCATTGCAAAACTCTGCTGCGTCCTCCCCGGAAAGTGTCAGGATTTCCCAGCTTGCCCATGCTTGCCAGGGCCCCACAAGGTGAACAGTGCCCTTTCGGAGGCTGGAATAGCCTCAATCCCTGCTCTCTGGGTGGGTGACAGGGCTGTCACTGGGAGGGTGCCAAGAGGAGCATCCAGGCCCTGCTTCCAGCGACCTCCTGCACTCAAGCGCTCATTCCAGTGTCTTACGTTTGTTTACTGTACTTGTTTGTGTAGCAGCTATCACACCACTGGTGAGATTCCCCATTGCAAAGATGTGGACAACAAATCACCTGGATCAGATGGGTGACTTGTGTCTTGCTGTGCTGGACTTCTTTGTTTAAGACCTTACCCCAAATGTTACAATTTTTTCCCTCCGACAGAGCGGCCACATGGCAGCTTGAGTAAGGCCATTGCAGATGCTTTGGGCTTGAGACAGAAGAGCAAGAGCTCTGCAGTCTCTGGCAGAAGATTCATCCCTTCTATGAAGAAAAGCTCCTGGCTTTTCTTTCTAAATATTAGACAATCTTTTCTATAGAAGTCTACTTGTACACCACCCACATGACCAGAAAAACTTTGTGTCACTTTGGAAGCAATTTAAAACACTGGCATTTCAGTAGTTCATTTCCTTAAGGCAGAAGTGTAAATCTTACTGGAGGATTTTTTCTTTTATAGGGGTAAGAGTTTTCTGAGGGAAACTGTTTACTTTTTTGGAGCCAATTGCAGAAGCATATTTTTGAGACTGACTTTCCTCTTTCTGTTGCAGTGAATGAAATTATCAGGTAAAATGCAAACATTAAAGGGCAGTGATTGGAGACAAGCAAACTTGTCTTTGCACATTTCTAGCTGAGCAGAAGTACTAGTGATGCATTGAAATCCCAGCTTTTCAATTTTGCTAAAATAACACAAAGTTAACCTATGAATTGCAGCTGAATGTGAAATATAATTTCTATAAAATGAAGTAACTTTAATTATTTTAATTACAAAAACTATTTTGTGCTGCATGCATGTATATCAGGTTCCCTATGGTGTCAATGAGAAATGAGTGCTTAGATCTTGATTTAGTTTTTCCTTCTTTGCAATGTGTTCAATCACTTTCAATGATAATATTTCTTTATGCAATTTGTTCTTCCTGTAATAACTTTCAGAACTTTTATCTTCTCAGAAGTCAGATATTGCACAGATCAGAGTGCAGTATATAGCTGATGATTAAGCATATTTGTCCAAATGAATGGCAATTCTGCCTTCCCCTCCCTGGTGCTGGGTCACAATGTTTCCCTTTAATTCCAGCATTAAATAACTCTCAATATCAAACACCATTTGCTTCCACACTGGAAGGTAGAAGTAGAAGTAATAACAAATAATTGTGCATAGATGTTTTTTAATGGCTGAACTAAACAAAGGCTTACTTCTCATACCACAGTATTCTGACTCATGGATTTACCACTCTTCATCTCCCAGGCTATGAGTGAAAAGCAAAAAGACACTGAGCAGAAGTGCCACAGTGCCATTTAACCTTTGTATTTTGAAAGAAACAAGTTTGAGAGGTCGTCAGATTGCATCTCTTGCATCTATTGAGTATTTGGATTAAAAATAAAAATGCATTGTTCGAGCCAAAGCTTTTTGGGTTTTGAGTGAAGAGTCAGCCTCTACTAACTTTTCATCCCTTTTGAAGAACTGCAGAAAACAGTCATTATTCCAGTCCTTTCTACCTCCTGCAAAGATATTATCAGACAAATGCTGTGGCACTATAGCAGCAATGTAGTTTTTAATGGTCTCCAGAAAAAATGCACATCTTGCTCTTATCTTCTTTCCTCTGGAAAGTCTCTGTTACTGCAACTGGAAGCAGCCGCCGCAACAGCCCTTAAACAAATGGTTAGCTGGAATCATGCTAAGCTTTACTGAACAGGATACTTTCACCTGAAAAATTTGGGATGCTTTGAAAGGAACATTGCTATGTAAACATTCTGTAATGTACAGAAACAGCTTTTGCCACCCTGGTTTATGGCACTTTTGTTAATACTTCTCCAAGTAGTGGCCACTCTGTCATGAAGCTCTTCCACTTGAATGGTTCCCAGAGATGATCAAACCACACCTGTAGTTAGCTCTTTGTGGGCAGACAACTTTATAAAGCTGAAACTAAGGACTTGACAATAGAAAGTTAGTGGATAGGCATCTTCAGGATGAATTTAACAGGATTACTTGGTCCATTGGTGTTAATCAATGGGAATAATAGATACAATCTTGATTCTGCCAACCCTCCTCTTCTGGTAGCAGGTTTATATCTGCCAACTTTATCCTGGGGACCTACATTGCCATTACATCCTACATACTGAAGGGGCTTCATCATCAGGCTGTGCTTATGAGTAAATCTGAAAGGGCAGTGCCTGCCTGGGCCGTTATATGGACATAACGTCAAGGATAGCTCCGAATGGATTTCCAGGGAAAAACAGGCTGTAGTACCAAAAAATCTGTAGGATGTGCCTATGGACCCCATTCCATATATTCCTATATTTTCGTCTGCACATTTTTATTTAAAGTTTCTTGTCAATCAGTATAGAAGCGCAAAGCTTAGCTCTGCCTCAGCAGTCAGGTGGGCATCTCTTAGCAAAGGGGACACTGTTTGAAATTGTGTAATGCTGTAAATACAGTCATTATCATACCCCAGTGGCTGCAAAACCAGTATCATAGGGGAGAGTGTGAGATGATCAAGCACATCTATCTAAAGGAGCGCCACCGATCCCAGAGATCTCTGTGGAGAGGACTTGGTATGGTGGTGGGCATGGGGGAACCCTGCTGCCCTCGTTTGAGAGAAGGCTGAAAGGCAAGAAGAGGGCTCTGGACACCTGGTGTATCAGGACAACCTTGAGAAAAAATTCCATGGAAGGGAGCAGTGTCACAGAAACAAATAAGGAAAGTGGTGGGAGAAGGGAGTGGGAGAGCAGTAAGATGGGCTGATGACTAGATGCCTGGACTTCAGAAGAGCTGCCTGTTTCAGGGGCATATCACACCCCAGAGCAGAAAGGTGTCATTTGGCTGGAAATCCAGGACTAGAGTGCTGAGGAGCAATATAAAGGGCCTTACAAGCCTGTCTTCTTGACAACAGGCAATAGGTTCCTCCTTTTCACAATCTGGAGATAAGGGCAATGGTCAGTAGATCCAGTGGAAATCTCTTTTGACAGGCTCAACAGGCTACAGTCGTCTTCCTCAAAGCCCTGATGGGGTTTCACCCTGGACTAAAGTCAAAAAAGACCCTCCTGATCCATTTTGTGTTGTGCAGTTGCTCCAATGAGGCTGAAGAAAACTTCTTTCTGATCAGCCAGAGTAAAAACCACCACTGTGATTCTGTGCTACCACCATAATTACAGATAGCCCACATTAAAATTAGAATAATGCACAGCTGTTGAATATGGTACTGTTCTATATGCTAAGTTTTTCACTCTAGTAGCACTCTATTTTGTGCTGCAGAATATTTCATGTAAATGGGAAGTTAGTGTTGATGTTGGATACAAATGCTATGACTCTCACTAACTGGAATAATGTACATGTCTACAACTGAGCATTTTTCAAAGTGACTGCTTTCGGCACAGGTGTAAAGGATATGTTTCAGTGAAGAATGTGTTTCTTTTTAGTTGGTTTTTAAAATGGCAAATGGAAAGGTGAGCAGCCCTCTGTAAATAGAAACAGGATACATAGAGAGATTTCTTTTAAACTTCATGATGACACATCTTCCCTACAGAAGAAAAGAGTGAAGGCACGGAAATTAAATCCGGTTAAGGCATTTCAATTTATGTTCCTTCAACACTGTAGGCTCAGCTCTGCTCTTCATTTGCATTTAAACAAGGAAGTTTCAATAAAGAAACTGTTGAATTACTTGGGAGTGTCTTTAGGGCAGTGTGAAAAGACAGTGAAAACTCTTCTGTTTATTAACCACAGTAGTAGGAAGTTTACTGAGACCTCTGGCTACATTTTGGGAGATGCAGGGAGGGTCCACCCCCAACAGCACGTGTAGTTTTAAACACAGAGTAATTGTGTTAATGTGATGAGATTTAAACTGTTTTCACTTGCTTAGGTATTTTGCTGCATCAGGAGTCTAATTAGAGCTTTGTTTTGTGGAAGACTTAAGAACTAGGTTAAAAACAGGTCAAGAAGGAATTATGTCAAAAACACGCATAATAATCATTCTTAGTCAAATTTTAGAATTTCTGATGGACAATGGCAAAATTGGTAAACTCATGCTTTCATGAATTCTTCCCCCTCTTTCCTTATGGAGATGAGCAGCCTTATTACACTCCTACCTGATGAAGTGAAGGGATTCTGTGCTAGCACCCCATAACAGAACTTCGTGGTGCAGATCTCCATTAGCCCTGGGTATGTAGGACACTCCAGCGACCTCACTAGACTTTGTGTCCAGAGTCCATGATTGCTCTCCTTGGCAAGTTATTAACTGGCACTTAATTTTATAATGGTGCTGAACTTTGAGGCCTGATTGTTTTGTTCTTGAATATACCATAAAGGTATGTTTAAAAAAAAGGGGGTGGGGGGGGAAGGCAGGTTATTTTCAAGAAGTCAAAATTTTACAGGTTTTTTAGGAAGTCAGGTTTTGGAATAGAGTTGTGCTAACATACCAGGCTATGGGAGATAGGATCTGTGTCTTCTCTTTTTTTTCCTGCTTGTGCAGTCCGGTCCCAGGGAGTTTGCTGTTTTGTTTAAACTCAGGTTTTCCAGAGCTGTAATTATGTAAATTACTTGAAGTTAATGTTATGTTTCTGTGAGTGAACTGCAAGCAATTTTAAAAAAGGGTTATTCTATCTTGTAGATTAGTTTCTGTGTCAAGACAGCAGGCACTGGAAACATCTCTGGTTTGTGTCCTTCAGACTGTTAGCATGCAAGATCTGCGAGTTTGTGTAAGGGAGGCATACACAAGGACCTGACAAACAGATGTGCAAGCGAGTCCCTCTGCTCCTTCTCTTTAATCCCTCTGATCACCTTGACTCTGGAACGCACTTAATACTCAGTACTCCTATATCTGCAGGTGCAGTTTTGGTATTAGAGATGATGGCAATTCTTGACAGAAAAGCCTTTGCACACAGTTCAGCAACTGGCATTTGGCCATCCCAGATCTAACTTTGATCTGATCAAAAAATATGCTATTTGTTCTAATTAAGCAACTTTACAAATGTTAAGTATTTTTAGCTGTGAGGGCAGCTTTTTGAGACCTCAGATTCGCATATTACATTGGTGGTTTTCTCACGCGCAATAGATTTTCCTCTTTGCTTATAAAAATGTCTGGGACTGGCAGTTTTTAGTCATATAGTTAATTTATAGTGTCTGTAAGTCTCCTGTCAGTTCTGTCAGTAAGAGATCGATAGGGTCAAATATTTCGGTCTTGATGGGGTTTTTTTTGAAAATTAATGTGGGATTGAGTAAAGAGGCTGGGAGGTGGTTTTTTTATGAAAGCCATCACCAGAACAAATGTACCCATCTGGATCATCTCTTCAGCTTTCATATAGGATTTATTTCTGATTCCTGAACATGCTGTATTTCTCATTTATCCTCTGGCCGCTCAGGTGAAAAAGAACAGACAAAAATACCAGGAAGATGGGACCCCTTCCCCAGCCATAAAAGCAAGGAAAATTCACAGGAAAGGACAAGAGAGCTGCAGCCCAGGTCACAGTCCCAGCTGTCCGGAGGGCATGTGCATGGTGACTCCTTACCCTGCTCCATGACCAGATAGGTCCAGTAGAGAGATAGCAGTTTTGCCTTGCAGAGGAGGACACAATGCACAACCATGATGGATGTTGAATGGGCAGGTACTGAAGGGGGAAGCATTCAACCCTTTGCAGTTTCTCAGATTATTATACAGCAATTAAAATAGCTCCCCCCATGTAAAAACATGCCATCAGATGACAGGACGCTCTGACTCATTAAATGGACCCTTGCCAAAATTGTTTCTGGAGTGTTCCAGTTTCTTGCTTGGGTCATGATGTTAAATTATTACTTGCATTCAAGTTCTATGAGCCAGCTACTCGCAGGTTGAATAGACCCATAAACACAGCTGTGCTGGCGGCTACCTTTTAAAAGGTTTTCTACAAGCATTGGGCTTGACTTTTAAAAATAGCCTGTTTCTTTTGCACAGCCTCTCATCTCCAAAGCATGACCCTCTCGCTGAAATCTGGTTGTGAAATACAACTTTCCCGTTCACCTGCTAGCAGTGGGATGCTTTCTCTGCAAGTTGGGTGCAATGGCACAGTATTTCATTCCTGTTGTTTGGTGATTTAAGGGTCTCAGCAACAGGCTGTGCCATGACGGGCCTTTCTCTCCTCTGCTTGCCTCTCTCTTCCCAGGGGAAGATGCCTTTTCCATTTGTCTAGGGGTTTTTTTAACCACTTGCACTGCAAATGCTTATGAGAGGGGGGCAGACATAGGGATGTTTGCAGCATCCTCAAAGTGGTCCAAACCTAGATGCAAGTTTCTGCACATTTATAAATGAAATAACCATTTAGTTATAGGCCCACATTTCATACAACTACTCCACTTCTGAGAAACCAGAAGCAAAATAAATTTTGCTTCACTTGACCCCAGGGTAGGTTTTTCCTGGCAGATTTCAGTAGAATCACAGAAAGTCATTTGGAGGGATGACACCAAGCATGTGCAGCTTGCACCTCAGATTTCCAAATTTATGTTGCCTACTAGACATTGTTTTTGTTTAGAGTAACTTTTGTAGCCAGCAGTTTTCACTTATATTTACTAACTGTGCTGTGTTGCTTAAGGAAAATAAAAGTAGGTAGCAGACAGTTTATTAATTTAAATTAATATCAGTTTATTATTTATATCAGAAGCTGGGGGTGGTCTGCTAACTTCTCTGGAGCAGGCTGGCTCATCCACATAACAGGTGTCCCGTGTCTTCTCTAGTACCTGTGATGACCCTCTTAGTTCCAAGACATAATTATAATTTCTCATATGTTTTTTGTTTGCTGTCACCTCCTGAAGTATAGCAGAGGGGTGTCATGAAACTGAGGGTGTGAGTTTGACCACAGCATAGGGTCACACAGGGTGGCCTGGGAGTGCAACAAACCTCTAGGAAGATTCTGCTGCATCAGCCCAGGCAATCATTCCTGGCACTAGCTAATCTATTTTGTCTGTCCCTGGAGCCACATTTGGACTTTGGCCAAGAGGAATAGGTTGATTCTGTCTATAAAAGAGGACCCAAAAGCAAGCACTGATGCCGTGTGGATGCTCAGCAGACCAGGACAGAGAACGACCTGGAGAACTGAGCTATCACATGGTGCTGATGTGCAGAGGGCATGGGACTGCCCTGAGCTGCTCCAGGAATCAAAGTGAGCGGAGGGTTTTACTGGCTGGAAATGGACAGGACACATGTACCATCCCCTGCTGTCTCACAGGTCAAATGGAGGTGCAGCACAGGCAGTGGGCCAGTCCTTCCTCCACCAGGAATCTCCTCCTGGGAGTAAAAGTGATCCTCATTCAGAAGGGAGTTTCTGCAGCTCCTCCTCAAGAGACAAGAGCTGTACAGGTTATGTGCTTAAGTTATGGCCTCTTGAGAATTTTTTTAAGCAAAACACAGTTTTGGTGCAGAGCATACATGATTAGAAACAAAATTGTTCTTTTAAGAACTTGGTTTCAATTGAACTTTCATGTCCAGAATGTAATTTATGGGCCAAACCAAGAGAAAGAACTGCTACAAAGCAGGGCAGAGTCTGAGCTGGGAGACCCCAGCTGTAACCTCTACCCCAGCTACAAAAGGCGGGGCTGTTGTGTGCCCCTCTGCACTGAAATGCAACATATTCCTTTTCCCCATGCCACGTCTCCAGTTGTTGGTTCCTTTTTCTGAGCTTAGAACTGACACTGAGTTTTATAAAACATTGTGCTCTCAGCTTGACAGGCACTTAGAGATGATGAGAGTTTCTCTAACTCCTAACAGGTAGTGATAGATTCCCTTTGCTCTCATCATAAATTTGTGCTGCTTTCATGCTGCTCCTTATTATCTTTGATAATCCCAGTCTAAATGTATATTTATACTCATTCTGGCTGTGCAGCTGAGGAAGCACTGACTTCCCTGTTCTGATGAGAAACAAGAGTATTGTTTGATACTAAACAGGATGTTGTTTTGGTGCTTTTGCTGCTTTTGAGTGTAAGGACATCAGAAACAAAGCCCTATAATGGGATAATAAATAAACTGTGTTTTCTCTTTGCTGAAATAAAGGCACACTAGTGTGCAGTACCGTACCTGTCAGGGGTTTCCAAACCAACAGGCAGACAAGCAGTGGGATTGTTCCCTTATACATCCTTATCAGAAGATGTCATCTGCTCTTCAGATTTCTGCTTGTCCTAGGTGTTTCTTCCTTGTTTCATTATAAGGTCAGGTCTTCCTGAATGTTTCTTTAGGTCTAAGTTAATTAAAAATGTTATATGCTTAATGAAATAAGTGCAGCAGAGTCTCAAAAAAATGATTGTTACTCAGGCTTAGAATGTAACTGTGTACTTTTTTCGATAAAGTTTCTGTGACCTGGGCAATATAGTGATTAAGTTTGTGTTTGAAAGACAGAACTGGGTTTTTTCTTATATGTTGTTGTTTTAAGACGTGAGTAATTAAAGTCAGACCTCCCAAGTCTAGTATCTAGGCACCCATGTGGTCCTCAAAGGCTCTTGAGCACGCTTAGTTCCTTCTTCAGTGTGAGCTTGACAGACAAGGACTGGAGGATTTAAAATCATTATAGCAGGCTGATCTATGACTAACACAACTTATTAAGTCTGCTTTTCTACAATACCACTGTAGAAATGCAGAGCAATTCCAACTTTAGTCCATGTTCCCAGCAATTCCCATCCTCCCAACCTCTGCCCTTCTCCCATGCTCCTCTCTGCACCGTGTCCTGCAGGCTGTGTGGGTGCTGAGGGCCACGGGTGCCCTCACCAGCATGTTGTACAGCCCTGCTGGCCACTGCTTCTCAGCGCTGGGGAAAAGCTCAGCTCTGACTGCTTCTCCCTCAGCTTCATATAAATGTAATCTCAGAGTTAGCCCTGGCTTTCCCAAAGGTTCATGAAGTCTCTGAGACCTCTCTCCACCCGTGAGCGGTTTGACTGCACCTGGTGCACAGATCTTCAAGTGGGAATGTGGAGATGAAAGACTGGCAGACACGTCACGAGTTTATAGGCCCTGCAGGGGCAGGGTGTGAGACAATTTTTAGGAAACCAGGATGGCAACACCACACATTCAGCAAAACCAGGAAGAGCATGCGAGTGTTAGGATGTGCAAACAGGGAAATTAACTCAGGCAAAGACAATGAGTCTATTATTGCCTGTTTGCTCAGTTACAGCAGCAAACGTTTGTTTTCTGTGCCAAAATGCACTTTCTCCTCTTCCAAATTTTACAGTAGTTTCTATGTGTGTGCTTTCAGTGCCACAGCAGCTTTACTGCTAGAGCACCTGCCATAAGCCTGAGTGGCTTTAGCCATTTAACCATGAGCTACTGCTGGACTTTGTTTGCTTTGACGTGCTAACCTTTGGCCAGCTGAAGTAGAAGAGAAGCTGGCTGCTCTTGGCGAAACACGGTCACAGTGTACCCAGGGAGGAACCTTTTGTAAAGTGCCCTTTAATCAGCTCCAGTCATCGTTAGGGGTTGTAATGATTTCGGTTTTGTTGACAGTTTCAGTAAAAGAGCATCTGAAAGCACGAGGTCTGTCCTGCTGCTTCTCCGTGACCTCCCAAGTCCCTGGCTGAGGTCTTGAAGCGGCGGACGGCTGAGTGCTGGGGACACAATGTGGACAGAGGCACCGAGTGTGTGACGGCTTAGCAGGGCACAAACCTCCTTCTGCCAGCCAGCTGAGGAACGACCTGTAGGTTAGTAACCATACCCCATGGCAATATTGTGGTCATGGTTATATTTCCTATGGTATTTAGGAGGGGTTCAGGCTGTGTCAAAGGGAGCCTGGACAGTGAGAGACCTGTTTCACCCTCTTGGGAAGTAGCAGATGCCCTAAAACACAATGTAAGTGTTCATTGAGGAGGTGGTTATGGGAAATCTTGTTTCAGAAATCTGTCTTCTTAATCACTAAATGCCGGAGACCGTCTTATGCTGCAGATAGGAAAGCTGATCCTTTTGTGAAGCTGACTATGCTCTGAGCACGACTGAGAATCCCTGTTAGAAACAGGCAGTCATCTTGGAGGCTCCTGTTCTTCCCGGTCACCAGTGTCCTCCTGTGCCACAGAGGTGTACACAGCATGTACAGCAACCTTCATGCTGTGCTCCCCAAGTGCTCTTTTAATGTTATGTTTCATCTTCTGAGGTGATCAATAACAGACCAAGAGTAACCTTTTCAAGTGTATAAAATGGTCTTTTCCGGAGTAAATGCACAAAGACAAAATATTACATTTTTTCCTCTCTGAAATGATATAGCTCAGTGACTGCTTAAAGAAATTACTTTTCCTTTGTTGGCATCATCAAAGCAATTTTAATCCACTTAGATTTCATTTCTAGCAATAGTTGTTCCCAAAAGAATTGAGACTTTCCAAAGAAAAGCAGTTTAAAGTCTCAGGATAACCTTACTACTCTCCATCGGTCTTGTGGTACATCTTCAGAAAATAATTTTCCTTCACTTTTCAAAGGCCAGAGATTAGAACAAGGCAAACCTCACCACCTGATAGCTTTATATGCATTTTCTGGAATGTGCTCTCTTGTACATACCACCAGTTTCATACCATGAAACATACAAGAAGTCAAATTAAAACCCTGATGTAATATAGCTCATGTCAAGCATGATCATGTGGCACCAAGAGTGTATTGGCTTCATTCAGATAAACTTACGCACCCACAAAATTCCATTGACATACACCCCTAAATATAAACAGAGCCAATACTTTCTTCTACAGATAGAAAATTCCTACCTCAGAGGTGACGTGAGAATCTTAAGTATTTGGACAGATGACAATCTGGTGGTTGCCACATTAATCTATGTACTAGAGAGCAGTATATTACATATTCATATTCAGAGATTCTGTGCTAATCTTTTGGAATACTCGCCAGTGAGGTGGCAGGAAGGGCAATGTCCTCGTGCATAGGTCTCTGCTTACCTCCAGTAGTTCTCTGAAGACAGCTCACAGCCTTACAAAGGTTAGATTTCAACCATTTTAGCTTGCATAGAGACACTTGCAGCTCTTTCTCTGAATATTTGTTAAAATGCTTACTTTGAAGATGTAACATATATGTATTCCCACCAATTAAATGTGCTTCCTTTAGGAGTGAGTTTACCTTGCTTAATTTTAGGAAGGGTAAAGTCACTGACCTTTTAAAGTTTCTGAGAAGATTTTTAAATTTTTAATTTTTTTCCAAAGAAAGGGAGTATCTCTGCATGGTTACAGCCATTTGTCACTCATTTAACTCATTTTGTCACTCACTTGTCACACTGACAAGCTGGAATTTCCTGTTTAATTGCAGATGCATCCTTGCAAACAGCTCAGGTGTGTGGTGAGCATTATTTCTGCCCCACAGCTGAGAACAGTAGTTCACATGAGTTATATCTCTGCTAACAAATAAAACATGCTGGGATGTTTTCCCTGAACCCCAAGACAGCACAGCAAACAACCTTTTAGATGAAGTCTTCTCCTTCTCCCCCAAAACAAGGTGGCCTCAACCACATGGCCTAGCTTAGGCAGTCCAAGTGTCTACATGCATCCACCCTGCAGAAGAGATCTGAGAGATAAACAGGGCAGAGCTGAGAGTGCAGATACTGCTCAGAAGAACTCATTTTATGGCTCCAGACCGTCCTTTAGCCAAAGTAAAAGTATCTCCCTGTCTCACGACCATTTCATGTAGCTTCCAAATCTGAACTTAAGGATTTAGTTACTGCCAGTTTGGAAATGTCATCTTGAAAATACAAACCTTCTCTTAGAGACAGGAAGTGTGGGGCTTACGTTCTTCCTGAATGAGACGTATCTCCTGCTTAGGTGTTGTCAATGGCTCAAGAGTGGCAGATCCTGGGTCATTGTAGAGACATTTTCTTTACGAAGAAAGGGAAAGAGCAATTTGGCTAGTGGATTTAGTAATTACAGCCATTCAGACCATTCTTTTCATTCCTAAATATTTCAGCTATTATGCTCCTTGAAATCACAGACACTTTGCCTGGTTTATCTTGTCAAATATCTATTGAAGTAAGTTATGTCAACAGCACTCTGAGACCTTTCTTTGAGAAAGAAGTATTTTATAGCAGAAGTGTAGTTCTGTTAAAAAATCACCTCACTGTGATTATTGAGAGCTGCCAATTAAACACAGCCTTTGAGCACTTTCAAGTTTAATTAGACTGGCTCTACCCCACAGGGTGACCTGGGCAGCTCTGGCAATCAGGGGGATGATGCCTGAGAGTCCCACACCAGCAGTGGGCCTCGGCCCAGGTGCAGCTGCAGAGGTGAAAGTGCCCTTTTGCTATTTAAGCATGTTTGGTTAAGGTGAGCATTTTTACCACAAGGTTGCAAAGTTTCTATCAAGAGTCGCTTGTGTTACACTTCTGTTTCTGTACTGTGCAGGTGGCTTGGTATAGATGTAGCTCTAGGACTTGCCTGTGCTGTAGATAACATGTTTGGTGGAATAACAGGCGAATCCATCCTGTTTCCTACACTGCAGAAGCACATCTTAGACTGGCAGCATAGTTCAAGTCACCCCAAGACACTGGCTTAGGAACAGCATGCCTGCAGCTTGTTTCTGGTATGGTGTTGGCTGCTGAGAAGAAAGCTCAGCTGGAGGCATGTTTGCAGCCCCAGTCCTGTCTGCTCGTAGGGAAGGTCAGCAGTGGAGAGGAGCAGACAGGATACAGACACTGGCAGAGGAGGAGCCAGAGTGCTGTGCTGAGGTTAGGTAAGGCAAGGGCATGTGACAGCAGGGGCAAATCCATGCTGGACCACATGGAGAAAGTCTGCCGTGCGATGGGCCAAGAGATGTGACCCCACTCCTGACTCAAGGCAGCACCCACCACTGATGGATGACTCAGTCACAGCAAATTTCTTCCTTGTGAAGTCCCATCACAGGTGCTCTAACAAGCATGGGGCTGGGATAAAGCTTAGTCTGCTTAACACAGACTTCTCCGGTAATGATGCCTTTGCTGTGCATGCCGACATCATCAAAAGCTGTTTTTTCTAATCTTGATAGTAAATCAGTTTTCTGAGAAATGGAAGTTGTGCACATGTAATAAAATATAATATAACAGATGCTGGATTTAATGGATATTGTAAATTCCCCAGCAGATCATTCAGTCTCCTGTAGTCTAAAATTTTCCTTCATGTTACTGGGAGGCAGAAAAATAAATTTGCCTTCCCAAGGGAAACTCTATCAGTTTCCTTATTGGATAAGCTCTTTTTACACACAGTTTCCGTGTACTGTTTATTGTTTCGTTTTCAATAAGACATTAAGAACGAAAATAGAAAAGCTTATGCCCTGACCAAAGACGATGTCTATTGGTTGGAGGAAGAGTTTTTCCCCTAATATACTTATATTATACTGTGAGTTGTAAAAAAGCAGAGCAATTACTAGAAGAGGGGGAAAAAGGACTGTGTGTGCTAACCACACTCATTTTCATACCCTGATTCTGAAAGTCACCTGTAAATAGAAGTTTGAAGGTCTTCATTCTCCTTCTTGTGAACATGTATCACAAAACCCTGTGGTTTTCTTTGCAAAAAGGCCCTGGAAGGAACCAGCAAGAATGTTGTTTGCTAGGAACCTTTTAATTATCAAAGTTGGTTGGTACATGGTTGGCTTGTGGTGGTTGGATATCCCTGCTAGCCACAGGAGGTGGCCACCAGGTACCTTTCAGTGACCTATTAAGCTCACACTACTGTGCTGCCCCTCCTTCCTTGATTCCTCCAGGACCTTCAGCCTCTCAATAGCTACAGTACTAAAATTCACCAGCTGCATACAAACTTATAAAGAGTTGCAGTTTGCTATTCTACCCTCTGGTCTCTCTGGATGATTCAGTGAGCTCCTTGGTGTTACAGAAAGGCTGTCGTTTACCCCACTGTGGAATCTCATCAGCCTCTTCAGAGGAGGAGCTGTGCTGTGAAACCAGATTCAGCAGGTTTTAAAAGAAACCCTTCCCCTGTTTTCCCATGAATTTGCTCAATGCTGGTGACCCAACAAATGCTTTAAGCCAGCAAGGCTGGCAGAGGGACAGGTCCCACCCTCTTTTACACCTCTGCCAGCACAGGTGCTCAGGTGGTATGGGTGGGTGCATGGTGCAGCTGCACAAATGCTTGTGGCAGCACATGCAGAGGCTGCACAGGGTGGCTGCAGTAAGGATGGAGTGGCACTCTGTGTTGACAGCACCAGTTTAACGTGTTGGTGAAGCTGTAGGGTGAAAAAGTGGTCTGGAGCAGCCACATCAGGCTAGCAAGGGCAAAACCTTTTTCCTATAGAGTGTTTTATTTACCCTAGGACTGAAAGGCAATTGTTGTATTAACCTCCCTTGTAGATATGTCTATCCAGAACCCACCCTGTATTTATTTTAATGGAAAGCAAACATGCCACAGAAATGTAATGGCTATGGCTATATAAAAGAAAAACTTTGTGTTTTGCTGATTTCCTTCTGTTTTGTGTGCTAATTAAAATCTATTACACTCCACGGGTTTATTCAGTGTCTGTCTTTGTACATTTTGGAACATAAAACCTGCTTTCAAGTTTAAATGAAAGCACAAAATTCTACATGGGGAAACTGAGCCTGACTGTTACAGTGATCCTCTGTGCTAGTTTTCATTGCAGAATGACAATAAAATAGATTTTTGCTAATAATAGAACAAAACCTTTGCCTAGTGACCATAAAGGTTATCAGAGCAAATCCCACTGCCCATGAACCAGAGAAGCATAAGACTGAAAAACAAAACAGGAAAGCCCAAGGTGTCCTTGGCCAAATTTCCCTGTTGGTACTCCACCTTCAAGTCTGTGACTTTGTCATCTCCATGGTGGGATAGGGCATGTGTCTGGCTGGCAGAGCAGATGGGGAGTCCTTCTTTAAAAGGGCAATTCTCTGTGATGTGGCAAGGTAAAGATCAAAACATTGACATAGGGTATGCATAGAAGGAGCTTGGGTGTGAGAGAACTTGGAAAGCTCTTTGTACCTGTTACAGATTTTATGTTCTCTGAAGGATCTCCCCAGGTTTTGGTCTGAAATAGCTTAGGAAAGTCATGAAAAGACAAAATCTGCTGTATTAACTCACATTGTATAAGAACAGGTGTAAAGTAACATGTTATTAATTTAAATAAAGTGGTGTTGTGCCTTTAAACATTCAAATAGGCAATAAAATTGTTCTATAAACATATGGGAATCTGTTCCACCAAATACAAAGTGGTTTTGTTAAAAAGAGAAGGAAATGATAGAAAATGGAAAAAAAATGCTGTTTGTTATGTTATGCGATCCCAATTTTTGTGGCTGTATTGTGACTGATACTGGGTTTATGTGTGAATATACTGATCAAGACTTTCGGAGATTGAGATTAGAGACCTTGCAGGAGACTCTTAGATTCATGTGTCCTTTCAGTGAAATATTTTATTTGGTACACTCCCTTCTCATTCTACAGCAGTCTCTCAGTAGTTTTTGAAGACCAAATAAAACCATAAAGGCCAACACGTTGCTCACTCCTTACTCTGTCTTCTCATTTCACTTGCTCACGTCTGCACTGTCACATAATGCTAAGTTGCCATTATGAAATATCTCCTGAAAACCTATTTACTACCATAATCATCAAAAATACTCACTCTTAGCCGGACAATGACATCACTCCAATAAAATTATGACCCTGTGGTCAGCCTCTGGATCTCCCACAGCATTTGGGTTTGATCTTTCTAAAAATCTCAGAAGGCAGATCCAATGCTTCATTAGTGCTTGTCATCACACTGAGGAGCCCAGTGCACTCCATCTGTAAAGACCAGTTCATGTGTCTGCTCGTAGAAGAGAGACAGCTGAGGGGAAGCACACCAACTCGTTGGAAGTCTTTTCTGCATCACGGAGAAGGTCCCCATTGACAGGCATTAGCATATTCCAATGAATATAACTTTTTTTCTTCAGATTTCCAGCCTTTTCTATCACTGTATTCAGAAGAATAATTATTTAGGAAAAACCTTTCACCTGCAATCCCACTACAGGAAAGAATAAAAGGCAATGGAACGTTTAAGGGAAACATGGGCATGGACTGGTCTGGACTGTTCCCTTTCACATCTCTTAGGGTTTGGCTCCTGCTTCACTGTCAATAATTAAAAAGACAAGACAACTATATATATATATGGTATTATTGTAACAGAGGGTGGGTGTTATTCATTGTAGTCAGCTCTACATTAGGAGAGAAGTTGTGCTTATATTTTTATCCCAGAGCAATGGATGCTGTATGAAGAGAGGAACATGGGGTGTATATAGAATCCATCCTCCCTGCTGCTTACATGGCTCTGCCCTTAACACTTTTCCACACTTCCTTACATGCCATCATAAAGAATATATAAAGAGTTGTGCGATCATTATGAACACTGTGGTTTTGAAGTCAAAGGAAACCAGGTGTCCAGTGTCAGGGAAAGATGGGAGACACGCTTGCAGAATTCTGCCCAAACTTCTGAAGTTCCTTACAGAAGCATAGCCTGCAGGAAAAATTAATGTATTTTAAATTTCTGCCACTGGGAATGGTAGCACCTCAGAATACCCACCAGCAGCTTGATCTGCTGATGATCCTTGCTTTAAACAATAATGGGAAAATAACTTGGAAACTAACAACAGGATGCAGCTAAAAGTGAACGTATGAAGTGAAAGCCAAGGGTTCGAGAGGCCTCCCTACATGATCCTAATTGACACAGCATTTGAAGAGCCTTCTAAAAATGAGCCCATGAGCTCACTAGCATCACTGCTTTTTCACTTACACCAGAACAGTCTTCTCCAGGCATTCAAGTACACACATGATTGTAGCTGATAGGATTCACTTTACAATACTTATAGCTAAAAGTTTGGTTTGTTTTCTGACAGAAAAATACAAAGTAAGAAAATATACTGAATTTTAAAAATCAATTAATTTAATGGAGTTTTGCAAATTCATAACTGCTGATTTTTTTTATACTCACTTTACTATAGAGATCAGTGGGACTGAGGTGTGGATGTGATTTTGGCAGAACCTCCTAGATTTTATCCCCAGTTTTGATACTGATTCTTTCTATAGTCTTGGCTAAACCATTGAAATTTCTATGCTGCAGCTTCCCTGCCTGCAGGGCAATACCTGCTTCTCTGCTGCTCTTGTAGCTAACGGGTTAACATTTGCAGAGATGAATTCTGAAGATGAAAGACTTGCACAGTAGACTTGGGCTGCCAGCATTTGGGGGCCAGGATCCAGGCTCCAGGTGTGTTTGTACAGTGTCTAACACACCACAGCCCCAGTACAGTCGATAAACAAGTGTAAAAATCCAGAACAGAGTGATTGCAATCACCCATTGGTTTGCAGTGTAAGTAGAACAGCTCTCCTTCCTGTTTGCTTTCAGAAGCTGCCACAAAGATGCTTCTTTTGCAGTCTTTACCATCCTCCACTTTTTTCTCTCTAACTTGGAGCCTTCTAATATTAGATCGCCTATCCCTACACCCACTGACTCCCCTACCGCTCTTCTCTATTGACCAGCCTGTCACTTGGCAGTATAAGGTTGTCTCTTAAGTTTTACATGCCCAGACTAAAGGACTCAGAGGACAAGAATAAATTATTATGTAGGACCATCTCAAACAAACTGACAGTGCTTCCTCTGTAGAATATACTTGTGTTTAGGGTTTGTCACTGAGAGGTTAAGACACTTCTCCTTGCACACGTGGATGCCCTGAGGTTGTTGATTATGTGCTGTTTGGATGGAGGTTTGGACCAAGCTTTATTTTTTTGGGGGGGGAAACAGTAAAAAAAGGAGAGAAAGAAGAAAGGAATGGTTATGCCAGTAAAAAACACCTGGGAAAGGACTGAAAACTGTAGTTGTTTTTCTTCTGCAATATTCCGTTTGCTTTTCACCTTCTTCAGGCTGTCTCCTTTCCCAGAAATTAGCCATCTCCCAAGGTATGCCCTGCTCCCTCTTCTCCCAGCGGCTGGTTGTGCACACTGCTTGCCAACCAGGCAAATCTATCATCCAAAGAGTGTTTCGGAGCGGTTCCTCCTCTTGGCTGCTTGAGAAGGTGTGTTGTTTGCTTTGCCTAAGTGCTCGCAGGGCCTAATGCTCTGTTGTTATGTACAGACCATTTCTACTGTCATGAATCATGTTTTACCACCCCTGTGCTTTTACTTCTGCACCAGGTGCTTTTTTTCCTTTTGAGCAAACACATTGGAGTTTCCGTGTTTACTGCTGACACAGTGCATGTCGGGTACATGGCATAGGCTGAGTTATTCCTACCGTCCCACCGCCGACATGATCAGTAAATCTACTTCTCGCTCCAGGAGCTGCAGACCCTTTGTTTTTCCTACAGCCAAAGGTAAATTGATTCAGCACAGCCTGAAATAATTTTGCCAGACACACATAAAGAAAAAAAAATTTCACTGAAAAAGCCTCATGCAGTCAAGGAAAATATGCCCTTTTCTTATCTTATCTGTTGTGAGTAACCCAAGCTATTTGCACAACGCCTTGTGCTAGGAAGGAGTTGTTTGTACATGTTTCACTCCTTTTTTCCCAAGTTTTGAATTTTGAATGAAATCTTTCTCTTCAAATTCTTTTTACCTGCGAAAATGTTACAGTTTCTCTTTCCTATGCTTCCCTGAAGGTTGGACCCAGCCCTCCCTCCAAAGATCCCTTAGTTGCAGATAGTTTTCTATTAATCTTCAAACCACTTTGGAGAGCTCTCCGCGTCTGGCAGCACTAACATCCACTCTCCCTCCCGTCCCACCCACTTAGCCTCAGCCTAAGAGCCCTTAACAAATGACTCCCAAGGAATTTAAATGGCTAACGCTCGCTGGCCAATAAAGAGATGCATAAACTGTATAACCAGGTTGCACAGCTCTTGCAATTAGGAAGAAAGGTTGCTCGGGCAAAGGCGCGAGTCCCCTTAACCTGTTGCACTTCGATTGCAGGAGCGGAGCGGTAAGAGAAATCTTGTTTGCTCTGTAGGGCTTTTTATCTGATTTTAATTTATCAGGGAGTTGAGACCAAAAGTATGTCATCATCAAGGTATGGGTTCAGGGTTTTGCCTTCCTTTAGAGGGTCCTAAGGAGTTGTTTGAGAATGAAGCAACTGCTTGTAGGATTGAGATCAACATGTGAATATCTAAAAGCATAGCAAATACCAAAACTAATGTCAGAACAATGAACACTAAACCACTGATATTTTAGACAGAAGAAAACAAAATCATGTTTCAGAGATATTTTTTCTACTATCTTAAATTAATGAAGTGAAAGGTAGCCAATTGCAACTCCTTGATACTGTGTTTTCAGTCAGTCTGTCTGTGCCATTGTCTGTGCCGCCTGGTATTTTGTTCCACTTTTTCAAGAGATTGACATAAAAAATCAAACTTTAAAAGTGGGTTATCAGCTTTTGGTGCAGAATTTGGGGCTTGTAGATTGAAGGTGGCTAGGAAGGTTTAAATAAACAGGGTAAATATGCAAGTATTATTAATATGAATGAATCTCTATAACTCAACCTGCATACTAAAAATTTGACAGCATTTTAAGAAAGTCAGGTTTGATATTATTCTATTCATATTCTACTTAAGCAGCATGTGAAATGTGTAAGACTTGTGTATGACATTGGACACGTGACGTTAATCTGTTCACCCGTATTTATTTAATTATTAATTTGTTGTTTTATTGGGGTCAGTGCTGATAACAATAGCGAAGTTTGAACTTAAACCAGGTAAAAAAAAAGATGTAGTTGTTGAAAGTAGGGTTCAACTAAAACCAATAACAAAAATGTCAATTTACATGTGGACCAGATGCAGCAGCTTTATATAATGGTGTCCTGTCCTGAGCTAGGTGGTATTGAAGCCATGATTCAAAATGTATCTGTAAAGCACTCCCTCTCCCTTTGCACATCCAAGCTTGCCATGGACAACAGCCTGTGCTCAGAACATATGAGAGATGTCATGGCACATGGTGCTGCCATCCCCTGCAGTGCTCCATGGCCTGGCAGACTGGGTTGCAGAAAGGACATCTCTTTCGTATAATCCCAGCTGATCTCTGAAGACCTTCACACCCAATGCAGTCTGCAGTGGTGCGTGTTGGTGTTAGCTGATGGTGTTGCACCCAAGACCTTGCCAGTGTGTATAAGAGTTGAGAGAGTTTTTTAATTAAATTGACACGGTTAATCCAACAGAACTTCAAAACGTGTCTTTTATGTTTGTCAAGACAAGGCCACATGACTGTCTGTCAAGAACTTGTTGTAATGTTGTTGGTTTGATTATTTTTCCATGGGTTTCTCATATAGCTCTGCACTGTATAACCAAGATTAGATAATATGTTGTAGAAAAATAAAGTTAACAAAGGAGTCGCCATTTTGCTACTCTTTTTAGTAATTTCCATTCAATTCTGCATTTCAGCTCCATTCTTTGCTGAAGAAATTATTTTGAATCAAATGATCTTATTTCTTCAGCTTTTAATTAAAAAAAAAAACTCACTAAAGGTCAACAAAAGGTGAATTTCAAATTATATCTGTCTCAAATCCCACTCCTTTTCTGGAATGAACAGAAATTTCATTTCAAAACCATAGGTATTTCCAAGTGAGCTGTAATTTCAGTAGACTTTAATTGTCTTGAATTAACCCAGCACAGGAGTGGTGCCCCCTGAGAGAGTTCCTGCCTTGGTTAAACATTTTTTTTAATTTATAATATTAACACTGGGCACAGGTAACGAGTGCTGAAAATCTCTTCCTTGTACTTGTAAACCTTGTTTCTCAATTCTCCAATCCAACGTTCAAAGGTCTGTACAAACTTCTTAGATCAGAGGTCAGGTACAAATTGCTGCACTTTGCGGCTCCTTTCTGCCGATATGACAGAATTTCACAGCAAAGACGATTGACTTCCAGCCCCCACTCCTCCACGCACAGGCAGCGCCAGGCAGTTAAAATGGTGATATGTACAAGTCAGCCATTGGTACCTGAGTTTAATTAATAACTAACTGAGTTTCAGTGGTGCAAGGTGCATATTATAAAAAGGGTCAAATGTCAGTGCACAAAGGAAAAAAAAAGGACGAAACCCCAGCCACTGACTAAGCCAAATGCTTTGAGTTTAATGTACTTTCAGCAGCGAACATTCACATCCCAACTGTGGTTTGCTCTATGTTGATTTTCATTCCTGTGACCTGAGGGGGAGGGAACACGTTGAGCCACTTTCAGATTTCCCTAAAATCTCTACCTCCTGCTGAAAGCAGGGTTGCAGGTTGGGCCCCCTGTTGTTGCAGTGTTCACGTGGTATACACAAAGCTAAGAATGTTGCAATAAGAGTAGTGCATGGGATTAGGGTAAACTGAAAAGTCTGAAGCTATTTTTATTGAGTAGACTTTATATGAACAGGCAGGATGTGTTATGTTTCACTCTGGGAGAGATAGAGGAAAAAGTTTGATCAGAAAAGCTGAAAAGACAACTAGGTTATGAACTTTTTAAGATATTCTTGGTTGCACCACAGAGTGAAACATGTTACTGGGATGTTTATGTAGATAGATAAAGTGTCCTGTGTTACCAAAACAAAGAAGTGCATGCACACATATCCCTGCTCCACAGAGTTCAGCAAAGCCATTGACCGACATTTTCAATGATTGAATTAAATCATTGTGTTCATATATAAGATTTTTATTCAGAAGGACAAGAAGTGAAATAAGTGAATGTGTTATCTTTCTTATGTAATGATTAACAGATGAGTCTAGTTATGGTTTTGTTTTTCAGTTGCAGAACACTGCTTTTCCTGTCTTTCTTATGGCAAAAGCTTGTGAGCTTCTAGTCCATCCTAGTCCATCCTGAATGAAACTTTTCTCCCATTCCAAGCAGAATGCTTTCTAAAGCAGACAGTTAATGAGGAGGACTCACTTACCTGTATCAGCATCTCTGCGGAGAACAGTGTTTAATTGCATTTGTGGTAAAGAAACACTGCAAAAAGTTTCCCATCAAGTACAGCTAATCCAGAATAGGAAAGACTACACAGAAATTTATATATCATGTGTTTTCCTGTCTGATCATGGTAATGGTAGACTTTATTGACAAGACTGAAATATGGGAATTTGGGGAGAAGGGAATGGTTGTGCTGTTTCCTGATTTAGACAGCTGAAAAGAGTGATTTCACAAACCATCTCTCATCTTCTCAGCTTTCCTCAACATGTGGTTTCAATATATTGCAGGGTAATAATTTCAGCCTCAGACAGTAACAAGTCCTATCAAAATAGCTGAGAGTTTTGAATTAGTTTGAATTGGAGTGGGTAAAAGATGGAGCTGGGGCAAACAGCATAACACAGGGGTTACACAACTTGCTGGACAAAGTTCTGAATGACTTGCAGAAAAGTGCATTATAAAATAAGGGAGGAGATTGGGTTTTGCTTACCCAAACTTCCTTCAGAAGTGGTTTAAGTTGAGGTGACTGGTTTGGCACTGCAGTAGCATAAAAACACTCAAGAAACACACATTGCATTAACAAAATTCACATTGCAGAAGCAGGGTCATGTTAGTAGGTTGCTTGAGGTGTTGGTGGTGCTGTGATAAATCAATAACTTTTTCATCAGCATGGGTTCATTCTTGCCATGGTAAAACCATATGTTCATGAACACATTTTGACTTGTGATCATCAAAAAGCCATGGCAGGAAACAAAGCTACGCTCAGGAAAGTTTTCTTACTTTATTATTTGAAATATCATTACCCACATCTCATTGAATATAATTTTTGCAGTTTTTAAGCAGGAAGTCAGGGATCTTTCCCCGGGAATGTTCACTGCTACGCATTGATAGTGCTTACGGATAATGCAAGTGGATCACACACAAGATTAAGTATACCATAGAAAGATGCAGAGGCTGTTGATAACAGAATAGGCAGGACATTTGCACAATACAAGGTGACTTTATTTTGTATGGGAACCATAATTTTAGCTCCATTTTTTAAATTGTACATAAAATTGCTGTATCTAAGATTAATAGGCTAAGGGAACTGGTATAATATGTTTAAGAGAATTAGATCCGTGATTTTTATTTTTCTCATTACAATGATGAAAATAAGAAGTTTAACCTTCAAATCCTAGTTTGAAGCTGTAGCCAATTGATGACTGTACAAATGCCTTGTTGAGTTATCTGATTAGCATTCAAGTTTTAACCTGGGAAATTCCGGGATGTTAATTTACAGAATAATATCAGGTGTTGTCCTCCTAAAAAGGAGCAAGAAGACTAAGAACAGATTTCTAGTAATTTTGTTACAATTTTTTTAGCCAAATACGTTGCTTTTGATTCGTGCCTGGAAAATATAACATGCCCCTGCAAGACCTTTAAAGCAGGATTTTCTGTAGTGTTCATCACTATCCTAAATATATCCCTATTGCAGCCATTGGAGTCTCATAACCAGTGTCAGGGGAGTAGCGTTAGATGTGAGTACTGTTAGAAATATCACACTTTATTTTCTGTTTCTTTCTTTGAACCTAATACAATCAAAAGTCAAAGTCAACATATTTTGGTGAGTTTTAAGTGGAACCAACTGTTTTTAACATGTTTGGCCACTTAGGACAAATTTAAGCAGCTGAAAACCATGCACAGACCCTCTCTGCAGTAAATCCACCCTGAAAACTGCTTTTCAGGCCCAGAACATTACCTTACCCCATACAAAGAGAACATAACTAAGTGACCAGAATAAAATTGAAGTTTAAGCATGAAATGTGAACTCTTGCAATGAACTCAATGGTCAGAACTCTGATGATAGGCTGTAGATTAGGATGCCAAGTGTCACCATAGCAGAAGTGTGAATTTCATAAAATCATAGAATCTTTAGGTTGGAAAAGACCTCTAAGATCACTGAGTCCAACCATTAGCCGAACACTGCCAAGTCCACCAATAAATCATGTCCCTAAGTGCCACATCTACATGTCTTTTAAAATACCTCCAGAGATGGTGACTCAACTACATCCCTGGGCAGCCTGTCCCAATGCTTGACAGCCCTTTCAATGAAGAAATCTTTCCTTCCCTGGTGCAACTAGAGACTGTTTCCTTTTGTCCTAATTTCAGCAGCTAGCCTCAGGATTTAGTAGGCTGGTTTTATCCTACCTCTCAGGCACTACTGCTCTCTATATTTAAGTATAGTACTTCTAGTGGGCAGAGAGCCTCTGCTTGTACATGTTCTTGTCTGAACATACATGGGAAATACGCGGTGCAGCAAATGCTGCTCCATGCACGTCTCACTGTGTTCTGTGCAGCACCTGAGCCAAAAAGTTTCTGACCCTGGCTGGAGAGGGACAAGTTTGATGACCCAATTCAGGCATGCAGATGATGATGACAATAAGCAGTCCTTTACTGGTGCTGGCAGTAGGATAAATTGCACAGCAGACAGACGTGTCATTGTCAATGATCTCTGAGGTTACTTTCTTCCAAGCTGCTCATCACAAGCTACTCATCAAGTCTCTTGCCAGGTAGTGTTCCTGCCCCTTCAGGTCTGCTGATGCAGTTCACCACTTTTTCCACAGAGTTTTGCCAAAATGATCCAGATTTAGAAAATTCACCTTTTCAAAATGTTTCGCCTAGCCTGGGGCAACTTCTTCACCCAGTTCAGGTGCAGGTAAAGAAATGTGTCTGACACACTGCAGACATTGTCGTGGCCTGTTGGCCTCAGTTACTGCTTTTTTGTTAAAGCGTGAAGACATCACCTGTCCCATGTAACCTTACCTTTCCTGCCGGAAAGACCTTCAGAAAAGGGCCTTGGCCGAAAAGCTGTGCTGAAATGCTGCACTCTCTTGCACTGACCCACCGCAAGTTTCAACTTTGGACACCTGCATTTCATCCATGGCAGAATGTAGGAAACCAAGTGTGGTCCAATTCCACAATTGTTGAAAACCACACTTGCCCTGGATCCTGCAGTTGGGCAAGCCACGGCTCAGCTTCGGCAACAGTCTCAAAGACACCTGCTTTGTTCAGCTCATTTATGAAAATAGTGAGGAGGAAAAGAGTGGAGTGACAGTCTTGGCAATAAGTAGCAAAGTGATGTATAATGATATTGTAATTATCTTTAAACAGGGAGGTAACTTGCACATGACACTTGAAGCAGTGCACGAGTCACTACCTTATTTAAAATTGATGAGGCCATTGAATTTTTCTGTTCAGCCAATAGATCTCTAAACAGGCAAGCTGGGTTTTCAGCAGGAACATTTCTGGGGTGTCTGATGTTTGTGATAAAATTACACAGTAGTTCTTAGTAAGCTGTTGTTTTTGTATGCATTTTATGAATATAAAGTTGTCATGAGAATAGAGTCAGGACTTGAAAATAAAGAACTTTAATTACAGACATGCTTTTAGAGCTGCTGCCTATCATCATCATCAGGATCAACATTTTCCCTTATTATTTCAACTAAAATACTCAGAAGGTCACATTTAAACCAGTAGCTGTTATTTCCCTCTGCCAACAGAGTGTATTTGAAATTTCAGCAACCGTCTTTCCTTCTGTGGTTTAAAATGCAAAACTGTGGCAGTTTCTTGAAGGAAGCGGTAGCTGTGCAGTGTCCATGAGGACACGCCCTGTCAGCTCAGTGGGAGTGTGTATGGTACAGGGCCTGCAGGTGGGGTGCAGGTGTCCCCATCCCTCCCCTGGACAGTTATCACAGAGACAGCAGATCTCCCTGGTCTCTCCTGTTGCCTGTGATGGTGCTGGCACCTGTCCCTGGGCTTGTGTCTCCTGGCAGTTGTGTCACCCACAGAAGGACACGTGATGCCACTAAATCTATCTAACACTAAACGGGAGGGATGAACTAAGTCCAAACATAAACAACCTCATTTTATAGGAGCATGTGAGTGAAGTGGACACACAGTTACTGCCACAAGGACACTGGCTGTGTCCCTGTGTTTGTAAAAGCCTATTTGACCACACTAGGGTCAACAGAGGAGCACATGTCTGCCTAACTTCACAGGGCACTGCCCAGTGCTGGACTAACCCAGGAATAAGTTGATATGTGGACTTTGGGCACTGCTTTCTTGCTGGGGCCCCAAGCTGCCTTTGCCCTAGGACAAGGGACATCACCATTTGGCCCTGTATTGTTGTTAATCAAGGTGTGGTACTTCTACTTAATAAAATACCAGCCTCAGTTAATCAGTCTGCTCACAGTATGCTTTAGGTCAGTCACTGACAACACAGTAAGTTTGCCATTTAATATTCTGGGATGTGGGAAAAAAGTACCTTTAAAAAGAAGGTAATTAATGTTAAGGGAAGAACCATTTACACTCTTCCTATTGGTAGCAGAGGAGTTTCATAAGCAAGGTGAAGTGAAATTTGAATGGTTTCAGCAAAACGTATATGTCTGAGAGTTCACCTGTGCAAGGAAGAGTCCTTGGAGCAGAGATGCTGAACTGAGGGGCTCGTAAGCCTTGCTCCTGGTAGGCTGGCAGATGTTAGCATTCATCTAACATGGTGTTGAATAATCAAGCAGGATTTACCTTTTTCTAAGAAGAAGCCAAGGACTTGTTTCAGTCCTGGTAATGAGTCATTTAAAACTTAGTTGCCTCCAAAACACAGCCTTTCTTATTAGAAATATTTTTGTTTCTCTCTCTTTTGTGAGTCTATGTTATCAAGATCAGGTGTACCTTCCTCCTCAGAGTCTAGAAGCCAAGCACTTATATTGCACAAGATACTGCATTTTAATGGAGATTAAATGTTTGCCTTTTCTAGCATTATTCTCACATATTGGACGTTGGAAATCAGCTTGGCTTTATTAAGGCCACCAGACCCGTAGTACTAGCCCATGCCTTGTGTACACCCGCAACACATGGTAGTAAGTTTTCATGACCAGTTTGCTGTTGACTTAAAAAATGCACAAGTAAGTTTGAACACTTTGGAAACTGGTATTTTCAAAAATTGTTTTCTTGAGAGGGATTGCATTTCAATCTGAAAATGGTTAGGTTGTGTTGGTAGCCCATTTTGTGAGGCAGTAGCAGCAGGAGAGAAGAGCTCTCAGAGCAGACAGCCTGTGCATTTCATCATCAAGGTAAATGGTATCTGAACTGTGTAAAGGTGTTGATTGTATAACGTAGCAATGACTAAGTTGTTAAGTGTGTATTTAGTTACAACAATTAGGGTTATATGGGCTCTATAACTTTCTTAGGTAGTACCTACTCATGAAATCCACTCTGTGTAGTTGCACTGGAAAAAAAACCCAAACCACATTTGATTATGAATCTTGATTCCCAGTAAATTACATAGGGATAAATGCACTTTAGGTTCACAAGGAATTTTTAATTATGTGCTGTCACAAATGGTGTATGGCAGCGTCTGCAGCAAAGATGGCCAGCAGCACTTAGAAGCAGCTTTGTGTGCAGCTTCCAATACGAGAAATCATCCTGCTGGTGCAAAGTGCTGGAGAACATGCAAACCCCTGCATGGCCACTGAATTACCAACTGGTTTCTGGGGGTCAGGGGAGATTCTGTTTCATCTCACCTCACTCCACAATGCCAGTGATTGTCTGTAGCTTTCCAGACTATAGCCCCAGACACAGAGCCCTGCAGATAACAGAGATATAGAGACTTATTTTGTAAGTTGACCTAAAACTGGTGGTTTGAATGGAATTGCTAATTTTTAAACTTAGCCAAACTTGGGGTGATAAGTATTTCACTTGCCAACAGGTGGCCCATGTAAAGGTAATGATTATTTGCCATCAAAGTGTTTGTATAACAAGCTTTGCTTTTATTTCAAGAAAGGTGAAGTTACACTTTAAGGAGCAAATTGTGAAGTGAAAAATGAAGCTGTTTTACTCTGCCTTAATTTTCTTAATTATTTCAAATGATTCCCAGGAATAAAATTAAAATGTCTGACTTGTAAAGGGTAACATTTGAGTCTGAGAGAAACGTGTATCAACAGCATTTTAAAGCAAGAAGCTATCCATGACAGACCTGGCTTCAAAGGAATCATGTTTACCAGAGTATTGCCTGAGCATCAGCATCTTTATTACTGCCCTCCAGTTTCTTTATCTTCTCCTCTGCTCTCCATATTTTTAAATTAAGATGGCTCAGAAGCATCAGCGTGCAACACATGGCACAAAACCACATGCAGGATCAGGTCCTACCACAGACCAAAGCTCAGAGGTCTGGTTTCCCAATCCCAAATGCATTTATAAGATGAACCAGGCACAGTGGTGTTTGCCCTGGCTGGTGCAACATCAGATGCAGAGGCATCTCTGGGTATAGACCAGCACAATTCTGGGCAGCTCAGGAGCTTTACTGAAAAAAGTCTGAGGTGCTGAGGTTACTAGGATTTAAATGGATTTTGTGAACCATACAAATCAGACTTTGGTGCCTAAAATTTGTGCTGATATTTTTGTGGACTTGGGCTTGCTGTACTAGTGAAAGATCTTCCTACATGGTAACCAATGCAATGGCCAAATCATTCAAATGAAGGGTGTATATTTAAGTCCTTGTGAGACAGAGAGAAACCTGTGTCTTACTGAATAAGACAACTACATAGAATAAATAAATCTCTCTGAAGCTTCATCCTTTTTTGTTTGTTTGTTTTAAATAACCCTGTCAAACACAGATATTAGGAGCATTTCTTATGGTGGTTTGCAGAGTGTCCTACAAGGGTCAGTGTATTTTGACAGTTCCATCAACAGACTGCTGATGAATGCAAATCATGACAAATAAATGAGTGAAGAAAAGACTGATGGAGTTGTAAAACACAATGAGGAGGAGCCAACTGTGTAACATTCAATAAGTGGGATCTACTCAAAAGGCAGTTGAGATAGGGCTGAATGCAAGGTTGTGGCATTAAGGAGTAATAAACACAAGTCATGCCTGCTACATGGGACATAACCACAGCAAGTGGTGCTTCTATAAAGGATTTGAGGTTAGAATTGAAAAAAACCACCTAACTCCATGTGATTTTCTACTGAGAAGGTGTGAAAACACAGGCTTTGGCAATACAGAGACCTGGGGAGAAGAAGGAGGGATTATCTTCATCCCTGTATATAGCAAAGGTGAAAAAGGCTGAAGTACTAGAGAACTGTCCAAAGACCACCAAACAAGAATTTTAGGTGAAAAAAAGACTAATTGTGAGCTCAGCCTGCAAGTTTTATTCAAAAGACAGAGTTTGTCCTGAGTAAAGGACTTAAATATCATTACAAGGCATAAGCAGAGGTCTTGAAAGACTCTCTAGTCTGTCAGAGAAAAGCTTAACAAGTAATCCTGTCTGGAAGCAAAAGCCAGACAAATTCTCATGAGAAATACTGCACACTTGCTTGTATGATGGAGTGGTTAACAAACAAGCCATACAGGGAAGTGGTGGGGTGTGCATCTCTCTGATTTCCTTAAAGCCAAGGTCCTTGTGGAAGATACAGTTTACTCAGATAAATGCTACAGCACCTCATGTGCAAATAACAATAACATGTAATGGTCCATGTCATATACGATCACTTGTATTAAATTGTCTGCTGGACCTTTGCAGCTTTAAAAGTCAACGAGCTAACTAGTCTCAGAGTCCCAAGGTGTCTTATTTAATTGTGCTCAGAAAGAAAGCCCACTGTCTTGCAGTTTTCGTTATTAGCATGGTCATTTCCTGTATGTCTGTATTTCCTGCTCTCTGCCTGTGTTCAAATGCAGAATGAGATTTCTGAGATTTGCCTTCCTCTTGCTGGCTTGCAGTGCTATGCTGTCCCCTTGGTCTAAAGCAAGCTGCCTCTCTTAAAGGAGTGATTCTCTTCAGCTTTTGTCAAGTCCTACTGTAATAATGGAAGAGACAGACATGTCAGACATTGTAACACGAGCAGCAGGCAACTCAGAAGCTTATCAGATCACTCTTTGCACAAGAGAACAAGAATTGCCCCCCACCCCTGATGCTAAAATGTATTTATTATTTCCTCCTTGACAATTATTGTGGAGGTCTAGAGGAGCAAGGGGTTGTTATCAAATGGAAACAGTGTTTGGTGCTTCTCATGCATTTGCCACCTTTCACCATGGAATATGACACCTGGTGCTTGTGCTGTTCAGGAGTAAATGGATTAACTGATGAGTGACTGAGAGGGAGGAGAAGGCTCTGTAGGTGGGTACCACTGGCTTCCTTCTCTCTCCCAGTGCTGTGTGATCTCCTTCCTACCATTTCAAAGAGGAGACAAGGCTCTCAAAGGTCTTGAGATTTTGAGGTACTTGGTGGCATCCGTTCATGTAACTTTGGTGTCCTGTGACAGCAGCTCTTGATGCCTGGGAGGTGTGGGCAGGTGATCCTCAACCATTCCTTCAAAGAGGAACTGTGCCTATGTCCAGGATGTACTATCCCTGCAGTATCACTCTTCAGGCTGGTGTGGCTTGTTCCTCTGTTCTTCTGCAGCCTTAGTCCCAGTTTGAAAAACAAACCTGCAGAACAGCTACAGGAAAATGAAAGAGAGAGGTGGAATTCTGATGGTAGCTAATAGTTTTTAACGAGTGTCCTCCTTCTTCATTTGCCCAGGTTTTATCACACTGTGAATGAGTTTGACACCATGACCGCTGAGGATTCCACTGCAAGGATGAGCAATGATTCCACTAATGTGGCCACCACAAAAGTCCCTGAAGGTGTTGCTGGTGCACCCAACGAGGCAGCTCTGCTGGCCCTCATGGCCCGCACTGGATATAGTATGATCCAGGAGAACGGGCAACGCAAGTATGGAGGCCCTCCTCCCGGCTGGGAGGGCCTGCACCCTCCTCGTGGCTGCGAAGTCTTTGTGGGCAAAATCCCCCGCGATGTCTATGAAGATGAGCTCGTCCCCGTGTTCGAGTCTGTCGGCCGCATCTACGAAATGCGCTTGATGATGGACTTTGATGGGAAGAACCGTGGCTATGCCTTCGTGATGTACACACAGAAGCATGAGGCAAAGCGTGCTGTCAGGGAGCTGAACAACTATGAAATCCGCCCCGGCAGGCTGCTGGGTGTGTGCTGCAGTGTGGATAACTGCCGGCTCTTCATTGGAGGCATTCCCAAGATGAAGAAGAGAGAGGAGATCCTGGAAGAGATTGCCAAGGTGACAGAAGGCGTGCTGGATGTCATCGTGTATGCCAGCGCTGCAGACAAGATGAAGAACAGAGGCTTCGCCTTTGTGGAGTATGAGAGTCATCGAGCAGCAGCCATGGCCAGGAGGAAACTCATGCCAGGAAGGATCCAGCTGTGGGGACATCAAATTGCTGTTGACTGGGCAGAACCAGAGATAGACGTGGATGAAGATGTCATGGAGACCGTTAAAATCCTATATGTGAGGAATTTAATGATTGAGACCACAGAGGACACCATTAAAAAGGTGTTTGGTCAGTTTAACCCTGGCTGTGTAGAGAGAGTGAAAAAAATACGTGATTACGCCTTTGTGCACTTTACAACCAGGGAAGATGCCATTCATGCCATGAACAACCTTAATGGTGTTGAACTAGAAGGCTCATGCCTGGAGGTTACTTTGGCCAAGCCGGTAGACAAGGAGCAATACACTCGCTACCAGAAAGCAGCAAAAGGAGGGGCTGCAGCAACCTCCGAAGTAACTCAGCAACCCAACTATGTTTACTCTTGTGATCCATATACACTAGCATACTATGGATATCCATACAATGCCTTGATCGGCCCCAACAGAGATTACTTTGTGAAAGGTTAGTAAGCACAATTAGGGGATGTGATGGGCAGGTTTGTTCTTAGGCTGATGCAAGAGGTCTGCCTCAGCCAAAGGACAGCTAGTGCCATGCAATTTTTTCTTAATATTCTTTTATAGGTCTTTTTGTCGTATTTCTATTTGGTCTTACTTTAGTTTATCACTACAGTTTATGACTACATAAAGTGTATTTATTCATAAATAATTGCTAATGTACAGGCTAGTATGAGAGAGGTATCAAATATATGGTAAAGAATGAGTGAACAGGCCAAGCATGGGACGGGGAAGAGAGGGATCCGGGTTTTATGAGTGTTGTACTAAGTCTGAGCAAGTCTAAGGATTCCAGCTTCTGATGTCTCCTTTCAAAGAGCTGGATCCTGTGACAGAGTGCTCTGAAGGTGTGGGTATGGTGACCTGGTTATCCAAAGGGAGGGAGGTTAGGGAAAGCCTTAGGAGCTCTCTAGGTGTCATTTACCCTCCGCATTAAAATGACAGTGATGCTGTCCTTTATGAAGTCATTTGAGAACTATGAGCAGAAGAAATCATGTGAGTGAAAAATAATTCTTATATTATGTATACTTTAGTTAGTTATTGGTTACAGGCATTAAAAATTAACCAAAAATCACTTATTCATAAAAAGACCCTAACAGCTATAACTGGTATTATAATTATAATTATCCTGTACTTACAGGAATTACAGTTTCCTGAAATTTGATGTGTATTTCCGTAGAAGAAGCAATTTAGCATAAATATATTCTTAAAGCACCCACATAAACCAAGAAGTATTTTTAACCCCAGTTGTTCAAAAATTTCAGCTTTTCTCAATTTCCAGATTTGTACTTGAAATAAACTATGACGGAGTTGAGTAACAGTCTAAATAGTCAATTAGACCATCATAGAGTACATTAATATTGCAGTGTTTAAAGTACTGTCATAATATATGTGGAGTCACTAAGGTGAATAAAGGCAATATTTTTGGAAATGGTTTATATGCACCTTACTAATAAAATAGCAGAGAAAACAATTAAACAACATTAGTAAAAATATATGCAGTGGTGGGACAAAGTTGGTTAAAGGCCAGGTATGATGTTGTGCCATCTTGGCAGGGTCCCACTGCAGCCAGTTGAAAAGTTGGGTCTCCTCTGGAGGACAGCTGAAAGCAGAAGCTGTTCCTAATGCACAGAAATCACCCTGAGGATCCCCTCTCTCTCTACTGACTGCACTGAACCTGTAACACTTGCCACGAGAGTTGCTTCAGTATAAGTGAGCAGTTAAAATATGCTCACAAACATCAAAGGCTAAATAAGCATAGGCTTACTGGATGCTTCTTAGGCACTTCTGTTTTCCTAAGCAGGGTCACTAAGACTTAATCATGCTGACTTCAGCAGCCACATTTCTAAGCTCAAGCCTCCAGATCTCAGCTTGGGGTCACTCGTGCTCCCCACGGGGCTGTCACTCTCCATTATTCACCATCTTCTGTGTTGTTATCATAAGCAGGCAGCATACGAGGCAGAGGGCGAGGTGCAGCTGGCAACAGAGCCCCGGGTCCCAGGGGTTCCTACCTGGGGGGATACTCCGCCGGCCGTGGAATCTACAGCAGGTACCATGAAGGCAAAGGAAAACAGCAAGAGAAAGGATATGAACTGGTTCCCAACTTGGAGTTACCTGCAGTAAATCCAGTGACCATTAAGCCTGGTGCAGGTTAGTACGTGCAAGGAGGGGAGGAAAGCAGGGGTGGTGGGCAAGCCCCCACTCCAAGCCCTGTCTCAAGCATGTGAGGGCCCCTCCAGGGCCAGTCTGTGACTGCGACTGCAGCAATGGAGGTGGCCCCAGGGTTGGGGCTCAGTCCTCCCTTGTGCTGGGTGCCTCCTGGCCCTGGTCAGGCTTTCTTCACACAGAGGCACGCGGTGGGACAGGGGACACGAATATCTGGGAATTCTTCAGGCCAAAGAAAAAAGGACCGAAGCAATGAGCACCCCTGTCCCCTTTTGCATTTCCTTAGAAGGAAGCAGACTGCTCTCCTTCTAGTCATGTACACTAGAACACGGTGACAAAGAGCAGTCTTTCTCTCTTTTAATGTCTTCAACACTAATTTCACCCTGGGAGATTCCTATCCTAGATTTCCAGCCAGGCTGGAGCCCTCCCCTGTTTAGTTTGTATTTCTCCGGTGGTACGAGGCTGAGAAAAGGATCTGGGGCTTTCCCATAGCAGGAAAGTCCCTCACTGAGGCAAGCTCCTCCATCTCCATCAGTGGCATGGGGAAGGAGCAATGCAGGGAGCCCTTGGGGTCCATCTTGCAGCAGTGCAGTGCCTACAGGAGTGCTCTCATCTCTGCCAGGCTGTGATAAGCCAGTCCAAGGGCTGGGGCAGGGACTGCCCCCTTCTGCCACTTCCTCAGCTGAGTACCCAGCCCTTGCCATTCCCAGGTGAACAAGATGAAAGCTGAAGGTCTGCAATTCCTCAAGATCCTGTTTGGAAAGATTTTTTATTTGAAAGAGTAGCCTGAGGAAGAAGGTCCTTGAAGGTGATGGGGACAAGCCCTCTTGCAGAAGTCCTCATGTCTTCTCTCCGTTTCTCTTTCCAAGTAAGCTGTAACTGCAGGATCTAAGCATTGTTTAATAATAGAGCCACAGTGGTTTCCCAAAACATGTTCCATTCATGTCAGTGAAAATTACAGTTTGCATCTAATGAAGGCTGTGAAGAGTTCTTCATAATAGGTGGATAAGACAATGTCAGAAGAAGTCTAGAGACAAAGGAAGGCAATTAAGATTAGAGTTATTTCCAAAGGAAGATCAGACTTCCTGAGAAAACTACCCACTTGCCACCGGAAAATATTACTGCTATGCATGTTTGCAAAGATACTTTAGGAATTCCAGGTATTACTAAAGGATGCTTGAAAAGTGAGCTTGGAAATGCATGCTTATTAGTGGTGTCTGTATTTCATTTGACTGCCAAACAAAAGCTTGAAGCTCAAGTCTAATTGTTTCTATACTTGAAGCATGTTGAGATTCAGATTTTTTTATCAGACCTTCCGCTATCATATGGCTTCAGCACAGCCTCAGAGCACAGAAGTAGCTGGTCTGTTTTCCCCAGTCAGATCAGGTGATCTGATAAGAGGTACCACATGCAAGAATTACCTCTGTCATGAAGAGGGTATGACTTTGAAAGCACATTACCAGAACAGAAGAGTAGAAATGTACTGACTGCAAAGTTTCTTGCCTAATGTTTAGATCAACCTTAAAGCTCATTTCTTTGCAAATAGTTGGAATACTCCTGAGAGGTCACCCCAATACCCCAGATGCCTGCTACTGTTTTTCTGACAGAAGTTATTGCAGAATGGAGCATGTGAGCTCTTTGCCTTGGTGAGAAATTATCCAGGATATTTAAACCAGAGATAACTGGTTTGACCTGACCAGGTGGACTTGGTGTAAAATGAGAACTGGAAAACCTCATGAGCTGGGGGTCTCTGCTTTAGGAAACAGTGGTAGTCCACTGGTGGAGGACACATCTCTGCCTGAAAGATATCTGATCAGCTTCCTTGTTACAGTCTCCAGGATCAGAACAAGAGTACTGCTTTCTGTCACCTCCTTCCATCAGGCATAACTGCACACTTTAACATTGCAAAGTTTCATCGCATGGAAAGAAACCTGTGTACGTATTAGGCTTCATTTCTGGCTTAGTGGCTGCACCTCCCATAAGTGCCAACATCACCTCGCAGTCCATCGTCTATTATTTATCAATTACTTTGTTTTCCTTGTAAATAACCTTACTGCTAAAAAGCTCGCAAGCTGAATGCTGACATGTGCAACATGAGGCAGTGATGGAAATCATAGTGTCATAGAATTGTTTCTGTTGGAAGGGACCTTAAAGATCATTTAATCCAATGCCCCTGTCATGGGCAGAGATGTCTTAAACCAGATCAGGTTGCTCAAAGGGCCATCTGACCTGAACTTGAACACTTCCAATAATGAGGCACCCAAAATTTTTCTGAACAACCAGTCCAGTGTCTCATCACCCTCATTATAGAGTATTCCTTTCTTATGTCCAACCATTTTTCAGTTTAAAACTGTTACCCCTTGTCCTATCACTACAGGCCTTACCAAAAAGCCTTTCTTATAGGCCCCCTTCAAGTACTGAAAAGCTCCAGTAGAGGTCTTTATCCCAGAGGCATCCTTTCTCCAGGCTGAAAAACCTCAACTCTCAGTCTGACTTAACAGCAGAGGTGCTCCATCTCTTTTAACGTTCTCTGAACCTGCTCCAACAGGTTCACATCTTTCTTATATTGGGGGCCCCAGAACTGGGCACAGCATACCAGGTGGGGTCTCACCTGATCAGAGTAGAGGGGCAGAATCACCTCCCTCAACCTGCTGGCCACACTGCTTTTGATACAGCCCAGAATACAGCTGGTTTTTCTGGGCTACAAGTGCACATTGCAGGGCCATGTGCAATTATTGTGATTATTGGGAATGTTCAGCAAAGAATGTTTCTTCCCCAATCAAGTCATGAAGCTCCATTTTGGACCATGTATCAACTTACTATCCTGAACACTATTATTCTGACCAGAGTGTTCTCGCTTTGTCTGAAAGACCATGGTTCTAATTATATCATGTTGTCCAATTTTGGCATGAGGGAGAATTTCCTAAAGAGAAGTTTCTTTTATTTTAATGTCATTAAGTAGATTGATCCTGTAGCAGACAGATGGGATAAAACATATTTAGCCAAGCTAGTCCTGGGAAATGCTGGTAAATGAGCTGGTATTTCACAGGGTTGGCCAAAGGATGGCCTGTAAAGTGGACCAGCTGCTGCCTGTAACTTCTGCAGTACAAACCACAACTTTCCTTCCTGGAGCAGCTCTTCCTATGGCAGCTACATATTCCTTGATGTCAACAGCTGGAGCGGGGACCTCCCTGGGACATTACACACTCTTACCCCTTGTGTTCAGGCCACACTCAGCTGGTGGGAAGGACAGCAGTGGTCAGAAGGGGTTGTCTAAATCTGGGTCGCAGCTTCCAGTCCCCAGGAGGACTCTGGCCCTAGGACACTCATGGCAGGAGCATGGGGGAAAATGCTGGACCAAACAGGCAGCACCAAGCCTGTCACTGTGCATCAGCCATGGTGCTCCCACACATGGGGAGGGCAGAGGCGCCCCAGGTCCCCTGCCTGCACACAAGGCTACCTCCTCTGATAAGAGCAGCACAGGACCACTGCTGGACAGTTGGCACAGCTGGGAGGGAGAGCTCTTTGACATGAGGTCTTGGAAACTCTCTCCTTATGTATCTGTCTGGTCTCTCCTAGTGGCCATCCCTGCCATTGGTGCCCAGTACTCCATGTTTCAGGCCGCACCGCCAGCCAAGATGATGGAAGATGGCAAAATCCACACTGTTGAGCACATCATCAACCCCATAGCTGTCCAGCAGGACCCAGCTAGTGCAGCAGCTGCCGCAGCAGCTGCAGCCGCAGCTGTAATACCAGCTGTCTCAACACCTCCTCCCTTCCAGGTGAGTTCAGCACAGAAATTCTGCTTCCCATACTTCCAGCTTCCCATACATCCTGCTATGCATACCCAGTGGGGGGAAAGCCTAGTCTCTTGCCCTGCTTCCATTCAGGAGATGCTCTTGAGGATGTCACAGTGCCCAAGAGCCCTAAAGTTTTTCTGAGCTGTCTTAGACATCTGCACATTGGGCCTCTGCTTTCCCCACTATGGGGGACCCAAACTGTGAGGCAAGGAACAGCCTCCCATGATAGCATAACTCTCAATCAACAGGGCATGTACTGCCTACCCTCCCATTACCTCCTTCCCATTTAGGGGCTTTGTCATTCAGGGCATGGAAGTGGGATGTTACAACAAAGTAAGTACTTTTTTTGAGGTCTGAACCCTTTGCTTCCAGGGTCGGCCCATCACACCAGTGTACACCATGGCTCCCAACGTGCAGCGGATCCCTGCCGCCGGGATTTACGGGACAAGTTATGTGCCCTTTGCAGCGCCTGCTGCGGCCACAGCAACAATAGCCACGCTACAGAAGAATGCTGCCGCTGCCGCTGCCGCTGCTGCCTACGGAGGATACGCTGGCTACATCCCCCCAGCATTCCCAGCTGCCACCATCCAGGTGCCCATCCACGACGTCTACCAGACGTACTGAAACTGTCTGCAGAGGAGGGTGGTGGAGAAACACACACTGAAGGAACACTTTACTATTTATGAAGAAAGAACTGTCTGCGAAAGAGTAAACATTTGGGCTTGGTAAAAGAATGCAGAAAGTGAAGAATGTCATAGAAAAACATGTTTGAAATATTTTCTATGCTTGAAGTTTTCACTAACTTTTTTAGGCTATTTTTAAAAATTTAACATGCCTGTATTCATACATTTCCAAAGGACCTCAGTGCATCCAGCCCACCACTGACGTGCATTTATACGCATTGTAGTGGGGTTGCATAGGGTCTTTTTTTTTTTAGCAGTTATATTTTCAATATATTTGTGGTATGAAGGTTATTTTTTAGTAATTTCTGCACTCCAGAGATGTCTATTTTGTAGTGCCTTTAATAATATATCAGCTATATATTAAAAAGCACACCCGAGCAGCTAGGGAAAGTTTTAACAATATATTTTGAAGAGTATATTCAATATTTAAAGAATACATACCTTAGTTTTTTGTTTTGTTTTGTTTCATTTTGTTTTTTAAGAAGAAAACAACAAGTATCTTATTTAAAAATTATACTGGAAAGTGCAATTCGAAAACTGTGCAAGACCTCTGCATTTCTGTGCTGGCATTAATACAATCTGCTCGTTCTCATTTGAAATCACAAGTAACTAATATTGCCTGTTTGGAAGAAAGATAAAAGAAAAAAGAGCCTCCTCACACATACCTCTTCACAGTGTGATTTGCAGGCTTGTTTTTAGCAAAAGAAAGGCTCCAAGTTTTCCTTAGCAACTGGATTTTCTATTTATTGAAGCTACTTGTAGTTGGAGCACGTGCAGAAACAAGTAGCTGATATTTGACGCGAGGTGTCTTGACTTAGATCTTCATCCAGTATAAAGCCAAGGCTTTTTTTCAATGCTCTTCATTTTATTCTTTGAAGTATGTGTTGTAGTGACTGAGAATGTATGCTGCTGTGGGCAAGAGTAGCCACGCTCTCGCCGAGAGGATGTGCAGCATTACTTCCCCATTGCTCCGTCATGTTCCATGAGAAATTTCAAAGGTACTAGAGGTGGTAGTGATACTGGAATTAGTGAAACAGGGCTAGCCTCCCTCCCAGCCTCTCTTCAACTCTTAATTCCCCTTCTCCACAACTGGAGTTGTACATGCACATCAGGGGTGGGAGTGATTAGACCCAATGATTTTAAGACATAGAGCTTGTAAATATCTTTTAATATACATTTTTAAAGTCATTTTATGTTGCAAATTTACATGGTATGTGGTTTGCCACAAAACAAAAACCTTTTATTGCAATGTTATAAAAAAGTGTGTTTTATTAAGAAGTAAATATATTATTGCAGTGTTTTGTGGCCTGTTTAAAGGCTTTTATTTAGTAGTGCAGTGAATGTAAAATATAGTAAAATGGTAAAGAAATATCTTGCCCTTTGTATGAAGTGCATCAGCTCTGCAAACACAGCTCTGGTGACAAAAGGTGAGAAGCAGGGAGTCAGTAAACAATGTTGCTTTACTTTTTGTGGTGTAAGTACATACCAAAGGGGTTTCACATTGGCCATATTTTGACAACAGAACCACTTCCAGACCACAGCGAACTCAGTTAAGTGACCTTTTTAATACACTTTTTTGTTTGCCTCAAAATTGAGCGGTTGTATTATAGGTGCTCTTGCTCAGACCAGCTGAGCTCCCCTTGACCCTGTCGACCCATTGGCAAAAGCACTGTGAGGTTACCCATTAGGTCGGACTCTGCCCCTCCACGCCCCTTCCCAGGAAACTTTTATTGTCTGTACCTGTACATCTGAAAGCACACCCAGACCTCAGGCCCAAGGTCCTGCCCTTGTGTACGGCGAGAGAGAGGAGGAGATCTAGGCAAAGCCCAAGGGGTAAGCCCCAGCCAGAGGCCAGCACTACCTCCTCCAGTCTAAGGCCTTACATGGCTCAACACTAAATGCCAGCGTGGGTCCTTGGGCCACCACGCACAAACACCCCTGTGGCCAGGAAAAGCAGTCTAGTGGTCTGCGCCTCTGCTGGCTAACTTCCAGCCCCACGCCATGGCTGACCCACAAAGGAGAGAGGAAGAGTGATGGCTCCCTTCCCACTAATCCTCTCCCTGCCAACAGGACAAGGGACCTGCTGCTCACAGAGGTGGCAGGAAGAGAAGGAGCCAATGAGGGAAAACCGTGAGGTGCCCCCAGCCACCAGTGGGTGCTGCCTGTGCCAGGGCAGTAGCAGGCAGTATCCAAGGATGGAGGCAGGACCCAGGCATGCAGGCAGCCAGGTCGTGCTGAGCCTCCCGCCCATGCCTGTCTTGACACTTGCTTCTAAACCATTTCATGTACACTACTACTGAGGTAAGTCTAATAACTTGAAATGTGAACATCTTTAGGTTAAGAACAAACTATTATAAGAAAAAAAGTATATATAAAAAAAAAAGCTAGTGTGCCTTATTTTCAAAAGAGCTGATATTTTAGATATTTTATTGTATCTCTCTTCTCTGTATTGTCAGAAGCCTCTGAGTTTATTTAGTTCTTGCTCCATTTACAGTACATTTCTAGGATGTAGTGAATAAAGCATTCTTTAAAAACAGAGACTGTTACTTCATTGCAGCATCCCACTCTGCCAAGGCTGTGCTCCCCTCCAAGCTGGGAAGAGGGTGTTTGGGGCAGGAGGGCAGCAGGGCAGTGCAGCCGGCATCCCTGCAGACTCCTGTGGGGAGGGAAGATGAACTGTCCCACTGACTCCTCTGTCCCACCACCTACAGAGGACAGTGACCTTCCCAGCACGCATATTGGGCATCTCTTCATTCTTCCAGCATCCTCTGAACAGCCTAAATGTCTCTTTGCATGCCGTTTAGAGTTGGTGCCTAGATGTGGATGGAGCTGGAGCTAACATCCCTCTGTGCTTTCCATCCACCCAGTGGACAAATTCCTGTATCTCTGTTCTATGTCCTCACTGCCAGGCAGGAGCACTGGGAACTGGTTCATCCGTTTCATTTCAGCAGGCTCTATGCTTCAAACACACAGAAAGCTAAGCTGCACCTCATTTGCATTGCTCTAGACTCCCTGGCTGTTTGTTTGGTGAAAGTATACTTGGAGAAAATTTGCTGCAAATACCAAGTTTGTGGAGAAGAGCAGTCTGAGGGAATAGTCCTGGCTAACCAGAGAGGTCGCAGTTGCTGGAAGGTATCAAATCTGACATCCATCTACAAGAAGGGATGGAAGGAGAAACCGGGGAACTGTCAGGAGTGACCCACTTAGCTGGTGAGGGAAAGGCTGTGGATGTTGTCGAACTTCATTTTAGTAAAGCCTTTGACACTGTCTCCCACAACATTCTTCTGGAGAAACTGGCTTCCCATGGCATGAAGGAACATACTGTTCACTAGGTAAAAAACTGTTTGAATGGCCAAGCCCAGAGTGTGGTGGTGGATGGAGTTATATCCAGCTGACAGCCAGCCATGAGCAGTGTTCTCCAGGGCTCAGTACTGGGGCCAATCCTGTTTAATGTCTTTGTTGACAACCTGAATGAGGGGATTGAGTGCCTCCTCAGTCAGTTCACAGATGACACCAAGTTGGGTGGGAGTGTTGATCTGCTGGAGGGCAGAAGGCTCTGCAGAGGGATCTGGACAGGATGGATCAATGGGCCAAGGCAAAAGTTATGGAGTTCAACAAGGCCAAGTGCTGGGTCCTACACTTGGATCACAACAATGCCATGCAGTGCTAGAGGCTGGGGCTGAGTGTCCGGAATGTGGCCCAGTGGAAAAGGACCTGGGGGTGCTGGCTGAGAGTTGCTGAACATGAGCCAGCGTGTGCCCAGGTGGCCAAGAAGGCCAACGGCACCCTGGCCGGTGTGGCCAGCAGGACCAGGGCAGTGACTGCCCCCCTGTACCTCGCAGTGGTGAAGCCACACCTCAAATCCCGTGTCCAGTTCTGGACCCCTCACCCCAAGAAGGACATTGAGGTGCTGGAGGGTTTCCAGAGAAGGGCAGTGGAGCTGGTGAAGGGTCTGGAGCACAAGGCTTATAGGGAGCAGCTGAGGAAGCTGGGGTTGTTTAGCCTGGAGAAAAGGAGGCTCACAGGAGACCTGATCACTCTCTACAACTGCCTGAGAGGGTGTAACCAGGTGGGGGTTGGTCTCTTCTCCCGAGTAACAAGTGATAGGACAGGAGGAAATGGCCTGAAGATGTACCAGGTGAGATTTAGATTAGATATTAGGAAAAATTTCCTCACTGAAAGGGTGGTGAAGCATGGGAAAGACTGCTCAAGGAAGTGGTGGAATCACCATTCCCTGGAAGTGTTAAAAAAGCAAATGAGTGTGGCACTTAGGGGCATGGTTTACCAGTGAATATTGCAGTGCTAGGTTAGTGGGATTCGATGATTTTAAAGGTATTTTCCAATCTTAATGATTCTATAATTCACTTGGATGAGAAAGAAACCACCAGCAAACCACAGCCCTTTACAGATGTTTAAACGTGAGGCATGACCTTCACAAAAAGCAATGTTGTCCAAGTGAGATGAATTGTTCCACACTGAAATGTGTTTCTGCTCTTTCCTTTTTCCCTTTATCCAAGCTACCCAAGATTAAAATTAATCTACACAGCTTTTTCTAAACATACACTCTACAAGATAATTATTTTTCTAGACTGCTGATTTCTGACTTCAGTTTTGTAAGATCTTAATTAATGATTAACTCATTGTAAGGTTGAAATATGCAAGTCATTCTCAGGATATTAACATAAACAATGCCAGAGAAATGCAATTGTGCTTTCAAGATGACCTTGCTGCCTTGGGAATGTCAGGAGCTCTGCTGAGCCCTTGGGCACTGTGACAACTCAAAATGCTGCCAAGGTGATCCCATTCCCTTTTTTAATGTCTTTCTTGATGATCTTGAAGAGCAGACATGCCCTTCCCTGGCCGGTATCATCCTAAAAACCATGCTAAAAAACAGCTTTAGTTTTCTTCAGGAAACACCATCCAGTAGCACAACTGTGATACAACAATTACATGAACAGATTTAGAAGACACTCAAGTGCACCACTCTGATATGGCAACATCTCATTTATAAAAACACTACAGCTCAGAGTATATGCAAAATGCATTTTTCATACATATGAATCGGTAGATGCAGTACTTCATCTCCTTCTCTGTGGCTCGTGTTACACCTCTAGCACTTCTGGTCTGAATGAGTCCTGAGCACTTACAGAACTCTCTACTCCGTGGATGCCAATCAGCCACGAAACTGGCCCATCATGCTGACCTGTAAAATAAATAAACTCGAGACCTACATTGTAAAAAGAGGAACTACCTCCACTGTGCATCTAAAAGCCAGCAAAAGTCAGGTTTTATGCTCCAGTGTGTCAATTAAATGCTGAATCACACTTGACTGAGTTTTAGAGCCAAGTCTTGCCTGGCAGCAAAATGGTCAGAACAGTGTTGCAGGGAGAAGCTGCAAGCTAGGGAATAAAAAAGGGTAGTTTTGTGGCACCAAGTCCTTCACTTTTGGCACAAAGACAGGCTGTGCCATGCAATTATGATTGTTCAAGTAGCCAAAGAGGAAAGAGACTATGGAAAGTTTTAGAAATTTGGTACTATAGAAGTACTGCCACATGAAATATTTTCTGTCAAGCTGATGAATTAGATCAGATTTTTTTTTCCTCCAGCCAGAAGACCAGAACTGGAGTTCACTTGTTTCCTAACCAAAGAAGACAGAAGATCTGTCTCACAATCCTCCCTCAGGCAAAACTGCAAATCCTGGATGTGGGAGGTGACCAGTCAAGGACTGGAAAACTTTACAGGGTGACCAGAAAACTTTACAGGGAAAGATGCTCAGGTGTGCTCAGGTTTGTCCCACATGTACCAAATGCCTGTGTCTTGCCAACATAGTGTCACATCTCTTTGTGTCTTTGTTTAAACAGGCTGTGTCAGTTGTCAGACATCTCCATCTACCAGACTGTGAAAGTTAAATCTCTGCCCCACCTTTGGCTTCACCCTCCATCTGCCCAGGGCTCCCCACAGCCACCTTTCCCCAGGGCGTTTGGAGAGACAAGGTCATAAACCTGGGTTGTGGGCTGGTGCCCACCCTGGCTGTTCCTGTGCTTCTGCATGCAGCTGGTTTGTAGGGTGGTGGCTGCCCTGGAGGAAGCTGGGTCACTTTTCATGTTTTGGCTTACACCATCGTACTTTTACCGTGAAGAAAAATATGCTTTTGTTCCTTTTTTTTTACCTGTTTCCAAACACACACATGTAATTTTTGCCAGCCAGGTTGCATTTTGAGCCCATCCTTGCGCATTTTTGCAATGTCATGAAAGTTCAGCATTAGCTCAGCCACTGCCTGCAATCCGTGCACTGGTGGGAAGCAGGAAGCCACAGGTGAGCCTGAAGATCTTCATGAAGCATGAAATAAACCCCTACAAACAGCCTACACAAGCTACAGGAGTGACCTCAAGCTAACCAGCAGAGACAAAAATGCATTTAAGTAAGTCAGAGGCAAAACAGCCTACCCTGAGAGCAAGTCCTTTGTTCCAAAACTTTGAACCAATAGCTACAATAAGCAATTCTCACTCATGTAACAAATCCATAAGTTATGGACCAAGATGTCTTACAGTCACTCAAAAGGGCATGCAGTGACAGGGGATTACTTACTAAACTTGTTAGGCATGCACTGGCTGTACACAGGGCATCCTTATTTCTCAAGTCTTTGACTTTTCAGATGCTGTCCCTTGCGGGAGGCTTTCCGGCCACATGGATAAGCTAAGTATTCCCTTAAAGCTTGGCTTCACTCCGGTAGATGGATCCCTTGGCTCACCAGCCTTTGTGCAGGACACAGAGGGACACAATCCTAATTAGCAGCTGCCATGCTGGCGTCCAAGCAGCAATGGGGCAGCTGCAGAGAGCTTGGCAGAGCACTGAAGCACTGAAGCTGCTTCCACCACAGCAAACATAATCTGCTGCTCATGGAAAAAGAAATCATGGAAGTCTGCTATAATTTGTAGCTGAGAAGAAAAATCAAGTCTTGTATGGCACCGTACTGCCTCTGAGTCCCAAACTCATTTACACCCATCACCCTTAGGAGCCAAATTCCCAAATGCTGATTCAAACCACCAATCTCCTCGGCGTTCCTGCCAGGCAGGTGTTCACCAGGTTCAGCCACCTCGCCTTTGCCTGAGCCCCCTGCCTGGGTGTGTAGACACCCCAAAGACACAGGGACCTGCACTGCTCCTTTCACAAAAGGCTGCATGGTGCACAAGGGTCTCACCTCGCATTTCTGGACCTGCTCTTTGCAGCACGTGTGGGGTTTTGAGACATTCTCATTAAGTGACTTTGTTACACACTTTGGCTTTTGTACAAGTTTTTTTCAGGCTGTTCCTTTTGGATTTGGGACTAGGACAGAACCAAGGTCTAAAAGGATTAGATTTAAGGATAATAAATGGTACTTTAAATTTACATTTAAAAAAAAAATCTGCTTCTAGAGAAAATGAACTTCCTTGTCTTTCCGTGACATCTTTGTGAGCAATAGGAGGGGAGGGAGAACACGGAAATGTACAGCACTTGGCACTGGCTACACCTCAAACTAGTATTTCAACATTTTACAATCAGCTTCGGCCATGTGACCTATGTGGAAAGATAAACTGAGACATTTAATCCTATTTTTCAAGTCTTTTTTTTTTTTCAACACAAGGAAGTGAATTTCATGTGGTTGTGATCATTAAATTACAGTAAATGATTTGCCCACAAGAGAGGAAAAAAAACCATTACAGAGTGGTTTAACATGGGTAAGGCTGGGACCGGGCAGCTGTTTGTGACCGAATGCTCTTTCCTAGCTTGAAAACTCTCAGTGAGCTTCACTATTTCTCCCTGGTTGTAGCATTTAGGGACACATCAGCTCATTGCAGGTGAGAATTGTCTACCATTTGCTTTTGCAACCAGAGTATGAATAACAACTTCCCAAAAGCCAATTGCATTTTGAGATAAAGCAGCAGCAATTACTACAATTTGTGCTTCATCTCCAGAAAATCATCTGTTGAAATGACAGCTGGGTGTTTGGTGAGCTGCACACTCTCTTGTACTGGGATAGAGAAAGCTGGTTCAGACCAACCAGAGGCCACACCACCCTGGATCAGGAGCATGCACCAAGAATGTGTGGAGACGCCAGGGTACACTCAGCAAGTCCCTCCTGATGGAGCATCCCCAGGGACCAGCATGCAGCCCTGAAGTGACAAGGGCAGTCTTGGCCCCTGAGACACAGTAGGTGAGGTCATGAGTAGGGGACCATCCTTGGCAAAGCAATGTTTAGCCAGCATTGTCAGCTGAGATGAGGACACAGGCTGGGAAAATCTTAATGGAGACAGAAGATGTTCAAGAAACTCTGCAGACTGTGCCCATGACCTGCTCCTGGCGCAGTTGGAGGGTACACACTCCTGTGTGTACCCTCCTGTTAGCACAGAGAGCTGTTCGCAAATGACTGACGGGTGCGATAGCAGTTATCAGAGTGCCAGGCACTGGAGACTGTCTTCTTCAGCACCAAGGGTGGTGTGCCTGCTGATTCCTGAGCACTGCGGCTTTTTGATTTTGGTTTTCTGGGGGTTTTTTTTGTTGTTGTTTGGCTTCACTCCCACATTCTAACACATACCAGTACCTTCTTTAGGGCAGCATTAGTCTCATTATTTAAACAGCTTTTTGTTGCAATCTGCTCAATCCATGGAAATGTTGGCCTAAGCATGGTAACAGCTAAACATGAAAAGTACCTTTGTAAAGGCACTGCTGCAATCTTCTGGAACATGCCAGCTGGAGAGGCTAAGCAAGGCTTTTCATCTCAGGTGCTATGACAGAATAACATCCAGGTTTCCAGACTGAAGCTGGCTCAGCTTTGACCAGCCCAGAGCAGTGGCAGGTGAGCCACACACCCCAAATACCTGCAACCATCTCCGGAGAACCGCTGCTGCCAGCCCCAGTCTGGCTCCACCAGCCCCCACCGGCCAGGACGGACCAAAGGGGAGGAGCGAGGGCTTGTGTTTAACCAGGCTCAGCTTCCTGCTGCGGTCTGCCACGTCCCCACAGGAACCATTGCACTGGCACGGGCAGGAGGCGGAGTGGGGGTGAACTGTGCAGCCCAAGGCAGTTCTGCAGGATCAGCCCAGCAGCTGCTCCCGTCTCAGCCTGCCTGCATCCACCGGGCGATGGTGAGGGCACAGCAGCAGAAGCACACCTAGCAATGCCCTGGCAGGTGAGCATGGCACGGCAGAGCAATGTGAAAGCCCCACCTTTGGCACAGAAAACATCTTGTACATGAAACTGGGCAATGCTACAATGCACTGTGACTCTGCCTGCCAGGCTGCTTCTGATACTCAACCCCGCTATTTTCTGATGTGAGCAATTTTTTACTGACTGGCAGCTCTCCTGGCCCCATTTATTCTTGAGCAGGTTTATTACTAAGATAATTCTCGGTCCCAACACAGCCCCCATTCCCTGACAACTGTGTTTCCCTGGGGGCTTACTCCACCAGCCTCCTCTCACCTCTTCTCCCGACTCTCTCCCGCTGCTTGCACAATGGCATTACGCATCTCCTCAGGGCTTAGGAGGGGCCAGCAGCAAGAGCTATCGGTGAGAGGAGGATCAAGCACCAATAGCTTTTCCACACGTGAGCGCTGCCTCGGCTGCTGCTCCCTTCAGCTTGCTCCTGCCGTGGTCTCAGCAACCTAACGATGGCAGTGCTCCCACACACCGCAATCACTGCTCACCTTTAGAGGTTCACCTCCGGTTCACTTGAGAAATGGATTTTCATGTCTGCAAACGGGGAAAGCTGTAGGGAGAGCTGACCCGGCTGTTGTGATCCGCAGAGGCTACATTGCCTGTCATAGGGAACACACAAAAATGTTAATGAAAAACAAAGGATGAACAGGCTTCCTGTGGCAACACTCTTCTGTGGGTCTGATTTGACTCGTATATCAGACTGCACCTGTGCAGAGGTGTATTCTTCTCATCTTACCACAACCATGGAAAATTCCTACCAAGAAGCATTTCAGGATCTGACTTTGACAAAACTTATGAACACCCTGAAACACTGTATAAGATAAGGGATCACGTGTAATAGTCTTATATATTCATAACTCAGTGACTTTGTATATTTCATGACAAGTCTTTAAGAAGAGATTACTAAGACATCCTAGCACCACATGTTATGCTGGGAAAAAAAGAGAACATGCCCACTAGAAAGATATTTCAGAACAGCTTTCTGATACTTCAATTATAAATTTAAAAGCATTATTATAAATTAAGCTTGACAAGCTTTCTTAGAGTCTCTCAATATTTTCCCATTGTCAATTCCAGTCTTACCAGAACAGTAACTTCTCTTTTTTTTTTAATTAATTGTTACCTGGCTATTTATTAATTGACCAATTGATAAGCCCCAAAATGAGTAGAATGGGTGGAATTATTGTCATCATCTGACAAAATTGTATCTATGTGCACTTCCAGAATGCTTTTCCTTGCAGTCTGACATTACAACCCCAGTGTAATGAGCAGGACAATGTCACGGGGTTAGACGGGGCTTAGAGGTCTCAGGTGTCACAGGTTCCCTGTAAGTTTTCCACTTCTGTTGAGTTTGATGTGAAAGCAACACAAAAGGGCCAGCACATGAGTGCTCACGGAAACACACACCCTCCAAAACAAAAGATGAAAGCTACTCTTTTAATGAAATCAGAAGGGGAAAGGAAAAAAGTGAAGGCACAGTGGAAAAACCTGCAAGAGGTCAACACGGAAAACAAAGGGCAGCTTTATGCAAGCAGCTATTTCACTCCAGAAATGGCAGGGCAGGCTAAGGAACTGCTACCCGGTGTTTTTAATATAGAAATTCAGTGTAATTAGGGCTTTGCTCATTCCAAGAAGATAATGGCAACCCGAAAGATAAGATTTAATAGTAGATGAGGCTTAAGAGGGTGGAGAAGAGAGAAAATAGACAAGGAATAAGGCTCTTCTTCTCAAAAAGCAGAGGAATGCTAAGGAAAATGGAGGTGATTCTCTACATTTTACTTTTCCACTTTGATCAGAAGGAACAAAAGCTTTTGATGACTGTTATAGGATCTATTGATCAAAGATAAAAACCAGGTCCAAATGAGCTAATATCTCTGATTGAAGGGTAAATATAGCAGATCACAATTTTCTAGTAAGAAAGCAACTTTTGGACATCTAGCAGATGGCATAAGAGGCTCAAACTGATGAAAGCTAGAAATAGATACATTTAAATTGACATAAAAGGCTCAATAACAAGGATGAGCTGATACAGGAACTATGATTCAAATGATAAAGCTGGGCAAATCATTGTAAAATTTCTGCCAAAAAGCTGTTCAGAGGCATCCTCTTGAGCTGCATCCCAAACAGGACAGACACACGCACGATGAGTGAGCAGTGCTGCATTGGGCAGCCGTAGCGTCAACCCCCATACTGCAGCCCTGACCCATCACTTCTGCTCCCATGGGTTTGAGCTGCCAACACCTCCCCACTTGGTAAAGACTTACCCTGGCAGCTTGCTAGATGACAGCTTGCAAGCAGGCTGTTGCCAAAGCGACTGCTCGTGTGAAATTTTGATTTTTGGTTGGACATTCCCACTCTAAGGAGCCTCGTGCAATGGCTGTTCTGGTCCAGTGTACTATGGGGGTTCTCCGCCAGAACAGAGACAACTGTGACAGCTTTAAACTCTCATTTCTACACTTGCTCAGCCCGAACTGCAAAGCAGTTTGAATTTACTCAACTTGCTTGATACTAAAAGGAATGCTAAGAGAGAAAATGGTGTTTCAAAGTAGCCCAAGATGAATGGTGGAGAAGAAGCAGAGTGATAGATTTGCTTCCACACCATTTATAACCTGAGATGAAATACATTAATTCCCCAGGAAGATCTTTCCATCTCTTTAGCAGCTGCACAGTTAGAATTTACGGGTATCTGTGCTGAGTCTGATGCGGGATCCATTTAGCCCAAGATTTAGTGTCCAGCACTGGCAGAAGTCGATAACCAGGGAAGAGAAAGAACAGGACAAGTTTATCTACCGTTGCGCAGCAACCCTTCAGCCTCCAGGCAGTTCCAGCTCAGGGGATTTCTGCAGATGAACATGTTTTCTGTTTATTTAGTAACTGTCGACACACAAGTACTCTCCCTCTCAAATAAAATGGATGAAAGCTCAACCAGATATTGGTCCTTTTTGTTTTGCATAGGTACTTTGTACACTCCCTTTACCATCCTGTCATTGCTTCCATTTAAGCTATACATGACTTTCCTGGGCCTGAAATATAGAAGGCGAATAATGTCTCATTGTGGAGAAGGTAGGAAGGCACATTCACCTTTGGAGACTGTGGTAGTTACTCTGACAAGCTTACCCATCTAGCAGCAGTTCCTCTGCAGTTCTGAAGATTTAGCCTTCGTTCTGTCTTGCTTTTTGAGACACTAAACTCAGTTTAGAGCAATGTGCCCTTGAAAATCTCATCTTGAGCATTTCTGAAAGTGTTGGTATTTCCTATCATTGATGTCGAGGAAGGAGTTATGGATGAAAGAGCTACTTTCCACAAGGCAATTCAAGATAAGCATATTGAGAAATAGCAGACACACTCTGTCCACAGGAGCAAATAAAGCTTACAACATCCCCAATATTGCAGAAAGCAATTCGTGTTGGCAGGTAGGTGGCAACTTCAGAGCAGAGGCTGCCATAGGTGTTCAGGCTATTCAGATCATGCCCAAACACTGTACTGTTTAGGAATATAGCCTGACGTCTGGCAGAAATGCAGATGTAATGGACGTACTGGGCATAGTACTGCTTATGTATCAAGTATGTCCAGTGCACAAGGAGCAGCAAAGACTGGCTCCAGCTGGGAATCTCATCTATCTAAAGTCAAGTACAAGGACATGCTGCAAATGATTTCCAAGTTGGGAAGTGATGGAGCAGGGGAGCTGTGAAGGTTGGCTTTGGAGAAATGATGTGCAGTGACTAAGTAAAAGAGGAGGAGATATGAGGACTGGATGTTCTGGAAAGAGAAGGCAAATGCCTCTTAAGAATAATTTTGAATGTTGCCTTTAGATCTTGCTTGGAGAGCCTTTTTTCCTAGAGCTGCCCTTACTTTCACTACGTGCTGCCAGAAAAGCTGCTTCAAAAGTACGTTTAATCATTTGCATTCATAAATGCTGTGTTAAAGCATAATCCAGCAAAGGACTGGAAACAGCTGAAATCAGTTTTTCCCCAGTACAACAGGACACAGATGTTATACCGTACATTTCTTCTCCAAACACTCTGCAAAACCCCTAAAGTCTTGGACTTGGCATGGACAAGAGCAGCCAGGGGTGGTCAGGCAGCTGCAGCACCCTGGCCCCAGCCGCACTGCCTGAGCTGGGGTTCAGCACCAGGAACCAGATGAGTCTCTAGCTAATTCACTAACACAGGTACAGAAATACCTACGAAGTGCTTTGAAGGTCAAAAAATTCACATGTTACTTATTTTCTATGAACTCTCATAAGCATTTCAGGATTCTCCTATTCAATGTACTGCATCCAGCTCTGTAGCCCCTAAAACAAGAAGGCCATGGACCTGCTGGAGCAAGTCCAGAGGAGAGCCACTGAGATTAACAAAAGGCTGGAGCACCTCTCCTGTGAGGACAGGCTGAGAGAGATGAGGTTGTTCAGCCTGGAGAAGAGAAGGTGTCCAGGGAGACCTCATAGCACCTTCCAGTACCTAACGGGGGCCTGCAAGAGAGCTGGAGAGGGACTTTTCACAAGGGCATGTAGCGACAGGAAAAGGGGGAATGGCTTTGAACTGAGAAAGGGTAGATTTAAATAAGGTATTAGGAAGAAATTCTTCACTATGAGGGTGGTGAGGCACTGAAACAGGTTCCCCAGAGAAATTGTGAATGACCCATCCCTGGAAATGTTCAAGGACAGGTTGGATAGGGACTTGAACAACCTGGTGTAGAGGAAGGTGCCTGTACTTGTGACAGGGGCTTGGAACTAGATGATCTTTATGTCCTTTCCAACCCAAACCATTCTACAATTCTATAAATGCAATGATTACACCTTGCCTTGTGATTCATATAGCCATAAATATATTTTATTACCTATTTTTAAACTTATAATCTACATTTTACAGGTACCACAGTATCTTTGCTGAAACTGCCTTGGAGATGATCTTGGTAGGAAAGGCAAGGCTGCAATGCTAGTCCATAGGGACCCCAGACCATAACAAGGATTTGTTTGAGATGTCCCTGAGCTGATTACCTCTGCAGGTAGTGGCCTTCTCTGCTGCAGTGGCTCTGGGGAGCTTTCTAAGCTTCAGTAAGTGTCAGCACATCACCACAATCAGCTATACTCCAGCAACTCCAGAAAAGCTGTGAGGCCACCTTTGCAGTGCTGTACCCAGTGATAAGACACAGCAAGGACCACCTCGGCAAAGAAAAGCAGGAGAGGACAGCATGCAGAAGGGACGGGGCATTCGCTTCTACACATCCTCCCCAACAACTCACATCAGGGGCCATTCTGCATGATTTAGTATTAACTCCGCTGTACCTGCCCTGCTGGACTCTGGCAGTGCGACTGTCAGGAATAGCAGCAGAGATGGCTCTCTGCATTTCAGTGCAAGAGGGCAAATGCTAACCAGGAGTGCCGACTGTAAGGAATAGGGAGAGACCAGCTTCCTATGAAGACATCCTGGTACTAGCTTGCTCCTGGTTCCCTCAAACAGGTATAGGTTAGTTTAGGGCGCTGGATCCCCTATTTGCACTCAGGCATAGCTTTGGGAAGTGTATTTTACCCTCATGAGTTCCATGAGTGAGTTTTCTGCAGGGCCTGGAGTGAATGTTGAGTGCTGGTTTGTGTGGCTTTCAACACCAAAACACTGTTGTTTTATTCTCAGGCTTTGTTCCAGTTTCATCAGCCTGGAGATGTTTCTAGCAAAGGCAGAAAGTTTAGAGAGAAAACAAAGTCAGCAGCATGCCTTCCAGTCTCATGAAGAAGAGGAAGGCATCTCTGCAACACACAGTTCAGGATCAGGTTTATGTTTGACAAACATAAACTCCTTCTACCATCTGATTGTGCTCCAGTAAAATTAGAGGTTCCTAACCCAACTCTGAGATATGATGCAAAAATTTGATGGAATTGAACTACAAAGGCAAAAGAGTTTTTGTATATGATGAAACCTAAGAAGAGTAATTAATTTAATCAGCAGACTTCAACACCGCCTTTCATAACCTGAGATGTGCCAAGAGGTTAAGCTATGGGGGCCAAGTTATCTTTGTGACCTTTACCACCAGGAAAATTTACAAATGGCAATTAGTAGATTCAGAGGCCAAAAAAATTAACCCAGATAGAGAGCATGCAATAAACCTCTGGCATTTAACTCAGCAACCTTGAAGCTAAAAAGCCAAGACAGAAGCTAGGCTGTGCAACAGCCACCAAGTGCAGCAAAAGGAATTAGCATTGATCTTCTCAGAACAGGTATGCAAAACATCAGATGTTATATACTGAGGTTATAAAAGTAAACCCACTTATTTCACATGGGATCCAGGGTTGTTGGACAGTATTTAAGAGAACAAAAGCAAATTACAAGTCATTGTATAGATCCTTGATAAGATATTTTTTCTCTTAGTTTTGCAATGAACCTTGGAACTTCTAGCTCCCTACCTGAGTAAAACCCTTTTCTTTCAATAGCATGCAATTAGGTGAATTATCTGGTATAGATAAAGCTGTTCTTTGGAGAGATCTTACTTACAGTGAGACAGCATGATCCATAGGAGCAATAAAAAGAGGGGAGGCTCACATACTGGGTGAAAAAGCCAGAAATTTCTAACAAAGCTGTGTTTTGTTCAGCACACCCTCCCCACCACAGCTCTTCCTGGACTGAATGAAGTCTCTATTCCCTTTCCATACAGATTTAATCCATTTTAAGAGAAATCTTTATCTCTGTAATAGAAATTGCCTGTGTTTGTTTATTCAGCAATAATGCCTGGGTGCACCTAAAGGGTCAATACTGAGAACTGCAGAGCTGTAGGTAAGCCTGACACACTTCTGGGATGCCTCCAAAGTGGTGGTCCATGCGAGGGCGTGAAGCACCTCAGCAGGACCCAGAGCTTAACCGAAACAGCTATTCTATCATGATGGTCTGTTTCTACAAGTGCCGTCTCTAAACTTGTCAAGAGATGCTTAATCTTGAAAGAAAAAAAAGCTGCAGTCATTAAGTAAAAGGAGTTGGGAAATCACTACCAATACACAGTGTCCTAGCTAAGCACCTCCACTAAACACAGTGAAGCAGGAAATGAAAAAAAACCAGTATCATTCTGTTCTGTCTTGTATTCACTCCCATCTAGAGCAATTTATTCACACATCCTGCTAAAGAAAAAAACATTGGGTGTTTGCTGCTATACAAGCCACAAGAGCAGGCCTCAGTCACAGCAAGGCCAGCAGCAGGACCATGGCCCAGAGCTAAAATCATACTTTGATGCCTCGTCTTTAAATAAGCATCTCATTAGAACTAGATGCCACACCACTGCAGATCTCCCCATTGGTTCTCTCCAGTCTGTGATAAAGCCCCATCATCTGTGTGCAAAACCTGCAATTTTAGGTCTCGCTGCACCCCCACAAGATTTCCTTCTTTTGAGTTCATTGCTTGTAACTTTTCTGATGTCCTGTATGGACAGGAATTTCTGAAATAGGCAGGGCTTTGTGTAATTAATGGATTTAAGACAATATTGATACAGATCTGATTAACATTCACCTTCTTGTTCCAGCTATTTTTTCTGTTTGTGGGTTTTTAAAAGAAAATACAAGTTACGAAAGAGCAATGTAACAGTCACAGCTGCAGCACAGTGGAAGTGAATGGTGACTGATGTTTTGCTGCTGCACAAGAAGAAGTCCTTCCCCCCAGGCAGGTCATATCACCATTCAAGCAAATACAGCTAGACTGATGACAGAGTCTGGTAGTGCCTGCAGCCATCCTGCCTGCTCAGCAGCACTGCCTCCTCCCCTCTGCCATGTGGATGGAGAGCTTCAGGTATGAGTCCCTCTGGGATGGAGAGGGAAGAGGAAGGAGTCACCTGCCTGTCTGGGCTCAAGAGGACCACCTACAAGGCACTTAAACAGGTACAATGGAAACAGTGTCATGGGGGAAGGTTGGAGCATAAACCAGGCCCAAGCAGCAGTTAAAGTGCTCTGGGTCTCTTGAACTGGAGCAAATTACCTCCAACACAGTCTTACTACATCTGTTACCTCACAGGAGCAGTTGCACAGTCTCTACACTCCAGGAATCCTCCAGAGGATGGTAGTCTGATGCAACAGTGAAAGTTTAAGTTGATATGGTGGATTGACCCTCACTGGACACCAGGTGCCCACTAAGTCACTCTTATCATTCCCCTCCTCAGCAGAACAGGGAGAAATAGGATGGAAAAAAAAGACCCATGCATCAGCATAACAGCAGTTTAATAAGGCAAAAGCAAGGGCTGTGCATGGAAGCAAAGGAGAAAAAAAGATTTATCCAGTACTTCCCATCAGGAGGCGATGTCCAGCTTCTTCCTGGAAAGCAGGGCTTCAGTGCGAGTAGAGTTGCTATGGAAGAAAAATTCCCCACCCCATCCCTACCATCACTCTCCCTTCCTCCTTTCTCATTGCTATTATAGATGAGCATATGTCTTACGTTATGGAATATCCTTTGGTCAGTAGGTCAGCTGTCCTGGCTTTGTCCTTTCCAAAATCATGCCCAGCTCCAGCCTCCTGGGCAAGGCGAATGTTGAAGAAAGAGCCTTGATGCAGTGAAGCGCTGCTCAGCAGCAGCCAAAACTCTGGGGTGTTATCCACACTTTTCTAGCTACCAATGCAAAGCACAGCTTTGTGAGGGCTCTTATGGGGAAAATTAACTCCACAACCTGGCCAGCGGCTCAGGTTCCTCCTGCCATAGCTCCCAGTGCCTCCAGCAGGCATTTTCCCTTGGTCCCAACAATATACCAGACTATCCTGACTGACCTCCACTGCTCATGAAACCTTCAACCTGCAGTACTTTGAGGACTAACAACCTACTTCAAATCAGACCTATTCCTGAGACTATTAGCCCCTGAATCACACTATAAATTAAAGCATGGCTTCTGAGGAAGTAATGAAGCAGCCTTTCAGAATAGCAATCTTTGCACTTGCCCATAGGATAGAATTCTTCATTTACTTAGTCCTTAATAAAGGATTAACAGGAACAGCTGTGCTAACAAGGCTACATCACTTGTTGCATCTTGGAGAAAACAGCACATTCGGGGTTAAGAGCAGCGCTTTTTTTATCTTTAAAAAATTGCCTACAAGCACCGCCTTGAAGCACCCCAGCAACAAGAACAGCACTTGTATGACCCCTAGAGGTCTCAGGATTCAGGTGAGGAACTAACTCTTCAGAAGGAACTTTTGCAAGGTGCTTTCACAGCAGAGACACTTGGGCCCTGGACTCATTCTTTCCAACACCCTTCACCTCTCCACCATTCCTCTGAGGGCAGGACCCCCAGACTGGTTTGCTGCTGGTGCCTCAGGAATCTAGGGTCCCAGTATAATGCTCCTAGAGACACAAAATTTGTTGGCTTGAAGCACTGCTGAGAATTCATGCAGCTCAAGGGTGCTGTCCCAAATAACACACTTACCCAGCCCACTCCACTTTGAACCATGGTGCTGAGAACTCTATTTGTTGCAGTTCAAACAACCTCTGCAGGGTAGTGAACATGGCATTCCAAAGCAGAACTGAGGCAGTGTACCTGAACGTGACTAAGTTTTGCCCTTACCTGAACAACATACCCCTGAGGTCATTTGCAGTCCACTACTATTTCAGTGCGAGGGGGCGAGAAGCCAGTTCACCCTTGGGTTTGGGATGTTTGTGTTAAGCCTTTTTCATAAAGCTTTTCATAAACTCTCATCCTTTATCTGTGAGGAAAGAGATTATCTTGTGACCACCATTGTGTTTTCAGCTATGTTAAAAACACTAGATAAAAGCAACAGAAATTTCATTCACCATAGATATCTTGCTGGCATTCACCTATAATATTAAAATGCTAATCAAAAGTAGGCACACCCTGCAAGACAGGACAATACACTTAGAGCAGCTATGAACCATGTCAGGCCTCCTGTGGAGGAAGGTACCAACTTTCTGTGAGAAAGTGAGCGAGCTGGACAGAAAATCATTTGAATAATCATGGTGCCAGAAGGAACTTAGTGCTATGAAGTAGCCCAGAGAAAGCCAGCCTTCCAGACCATGTAAGTGACAATCTTCATACCGAAGGCCACCAGACACTCACCTTTGGGAACTGAGCAGGGAGATGAAGTGGAACTACTTTACCGGTAGGTGATGAGAGTGGGTCCTCAGGGTCCCACCTATCCATCAAGCTAGTGAAGGCTTGGGCACAGCATCATGATTCCGGGTACCCTTTTCCTTGATTGAGACAGTAACCCCTTACCCCACAACAGACCCACTGCTGCGATACAGCCCCTGGGTTGCTGACAGTCCACCCCTGGACACAGGCTGGCCAGTGAACGGGACATAAAATGAAAGTAGCTATCCCACAGCTTGAACATGCTCTAGTGAACTCATAGGTGCTGAACAATAGTCTCAGTGATTTTATATTTTCCACCTCATGTTTAGTTAGTTTTTCCCATCTCTTTCCTCATCTCCGTTGTTGCAGTGTGCTATGGCCGATTCCCCGGCCAGCAATACCACAGCAGGTGCACTGGTTTAATACCCACGCAGCCCAGGAGCCCTGTGAGTGCCCAGAGGGCTGTGCGAGGTATACAGATCACCTCCCCATAACTGGCCACTGCCATCTCCTCCCTTTCCCCCCTGTACTTGATTTCTCCCTCTGGAAAGTTCTGTATCCGTCAGTCGTCCATTGCCTCCCGGTATTCCTCTCCTCCCCATAGGTTCTGTACCCTTTGCCTGCGAGAATTTAAACCCCCTGTCCCTGCCTCATTGGTTATTTTGTATTTTCCCCTCCCTCTCTGGAAGGGATAAAGTATCTGAGTAACGACCACCCGGCGGCTTCCACGTGGGACTTCCAAGTTGATTAAACCCACTCCTGCTCTCCCACGCAGAAGTCCCTCCGCCTCGTTCTTACCTCCTCAGCACACCTGGACCATTAGTGGGTTAAGTGAATCTGGACTGGAACCTCGCCAACCCTCCTGTGCGCCCGCGAGCAGCCTCCGCCACCCTCTCCTGTGTGGTGGGTGCCCAGCACTCGTGGTCACCAAGCTAGCCGAACAATATAGTGCCGTGGCACTTCATTTTGCTAACATTATGTAGCGTTATTTTGTAACACAGCTATGTCTGCTGCCATCCTCTAACCAACTGTGGCCCTATGGAAGTCAAACCATCACTTCCACCCCCATTGCACGTGGGCTCCACATTCTAGCCAAATGCTTTGTCTGTAAAGGTCTTTTCTAACTTCTGGAGACTGCTCCAGATGACTTTACCATCTATTGAACTTTACTGTTAGAGTCCACTTCTGCTTCAGTGAAACACTAACAAAAGGCACTCCTATCACTGAAATGTAGTGAGCAGCTTAGTACTGCTCAGCTAGAACTGAAAATACAGAATGAATAGAAGAGCCAGATCTATTACTTATCTATGGCACACTAACAACAGAACCATGCAGATGTGTGCATTAATGATAGTATCATTCTTTATTTGTTCACATTATATTGTCTCAAAAATTTTCTACTAACTTGTTGTTAAGCATGCTAATAGACAAGTCAAATGCAAACAAAACCAGAACATGATGTGATTATACAGTATTTAAGGCCACTATAAATCAACTTGTCTGCTAGTGGTGACAGACACATAGCAAGCAAATACCCAGTGAATCCCAGTCTAATAATTTTATTCACTGAAATACTCTGCAATAATCTGGGTTATGTTTAAGCATTTTTTTTAAAAGCACGAGATTTTTTGCTCAACTCTTCTTTTGCCATCTCTGTCATTGCATTCAAATTAATCAAAACTAGTGCATTCTGCAAACCAAAGTGAAATGCAGGAAAGACTGTGGTGTGCAGTCTCCCCAGCAACTCCCAACACCATAGATGAAATCTTGTTCAGTGAAGACTGATGCGAATAAAAATAATGACACATGAAAATCTGTTTCAAGTTCTTTTAAAACAGAGGTAAAGATTTATTGTGAGTAGCTGTGTAAATGTCAAGACACAGAAAATAGTAATGGCAGAGGAAACAAAAAGCAATACCTGCTCTCCAGAAAAATCCATAATGATAGATGGGTTACTTACAAGGTAGTACTGAATCACTTTTTAAATAAATGTCTTCAGAAAGTAGAATAAAAACCCTACTTGAAATTGCAGATGCCCTTTTTTTAATCTCGATTTGCATTTTCTGGATGTTCACTAGATGGACTTTACTCTGAAGCAGGAGTACCCAAGAAGAGACCAAGGCAGTTCCAGATGCCAGCTTTTGCACAGACCATATTCTCCACGCTGCTATGCTCCCCATCAGCTTACATCCCACCCTCTACAGTTAGATTTGCATTTCATCCTGCTGCCTCTGGATTGCCTCTCAAACACAATGGCTAGAACTACACCTGACAGAACATACAGTACTGGCATGGCTGGACAAAGCAACTCGTGTGACTTAGGCGTGACTTAGTTCACTACCAAGGTCCATTCCTGCACCCCAGATAACCAGAAGGCACCACCTGAGACACTCACCTTTGTGGTGCAGTGTATTTCTGGTGGCCTCGCAGATCTGCAGTAGTCTGTGGCCTGTAGACTAGGAATCAAATGCACAAAAGTATGTAGAAAGACAGACATAAAAACAAAACTGAGCTAGGTACTTGCTATCTCTGTTATTCCTTACTTCAAGGGTAAGAATGGAGTTCTTAAAAGGTGTCTGGAGATAATGAAGCCCTAATTTGCACAGCACAAACTAGATACAAATATCTCCACTACCTCTGGTCTCTTCCACAGGGTTGGAATTGTCTCTAACAAAGAAGAAAGATTTCTTCTTTTCAGTAGACTTCAGAGAACAATGAGAAAAGAGCTTGCTCTCCTCCTTTTATTGAGTTCTAGGTCACTCACTCTGCTTGCAAGTACAAAGGAGGTGGCTGCACACAAGCTACAGAGGTCACCTTTGGTCCTATATATTGTCACTGATGAAAAGACTTTAAGAAAGAAAACAAGAGTCAATATATTCTTTTCCTCAATGAGTAACAGAAGTTTGTAAGAAAAGATGGATTCTTCCCAGTTCTACAAACAGAATGAGAGGAGTTGCTTTTCACTCCATAGTCTCCTTTTCCCATATTCAAAACAATCATATTCAGGTCTTCAGCTTCTCAAATTGGCACTGATGCACAATGAGGAATTCTTGCCACACTCCTGCATTTCTTCAGAAATGACTCTGAGACACTTACCATAATCCTGGTAGCGTCAGAGAACCAAGCTTTGCTAACCAGTGGACAAAAAAAGTAGATGCTTAGAATGTGACATCTAAATTCTTGAAACATGGGGGAAAACCTCTTCTCTGTCTCAGAATGTCATTTATTGTTCAGGATGGTCTTTTTTGGTTTAGTCTGAATCCTCACACTTCAATTTTCATGAGCACAAACAGATTTCCTAGATTAAGAAAGGCCATCTTCTACTTTTCTGCACTGCTGAAAATTCAACACCCCAACATCCCACTACACTTCAGCTCTGTAATTCTGCTTGTGAAAAGAGCAATGAAGGCATCACAAGAGATAGCTTATATTTTTCCTCAGTTCAACACTGCAGTGACTCAATACAAGAAAGGAGAGTTGATCGCTCTGCCGAGAGATGGTACAACAAAAGAGTCTGTCAGCTCATCCCTTAAAGGCCTCTGCAGCACGCAGATCTAAAACGGTATTTTTGCAGCATCATTGTCTTCCTCAGTAAATATAAAGTCACCCTGCTGCCTTCATGGTAATAAATAGCTGATTTTCCATTACTGTAATCATAGTTATTAATAATTTCTGGATTTAATCTTCCTCTAAGATTACTGGATCTAAGCACGAGGCACACAAAAGAAAGAAGAGACCAAGACAGATAGAGTTAGATTGAAGAGTCCTGTCTCATGCAGCACTTGAGCTGTCATGTACAGTTCTGCCTACTAACATACAAGGTTGATTTAGAGCAAGTTTCTTCTTGATGAAATTTCTTCATAGAAAGGGTTGTCAAGCATTGGCATGAGCTAACCTGGGAGGTGGTGCAGTCACCTTCTCTGGAGGTGTTCAAGAAACAACTGGACGTTACATTTGGTGCCATCGTCTAGTTGACAAGGTTGGTGATCTGTCAAAGGTTGGACTCAATCTCAGAGGTCTTTTCCAACCTAAATGATTCTGTGATTCTGCGATTCTGCAAACATTAAGACCTAAGCTACTGTCCCTACAGTTTAGTCAGAAACTCCTGAGTTAGTAGCTCAGGAGTAGCCCTTGTATGGCAGTAGCATCGGTCTTGGGTCAGCCTTGTCACCAGAATCGTGGCCATGCAGGGTCGCATTATGTTTTTTACCCTAAAATATGATCAGGTCCAAAGATGTGACTCAAGGGTCCTAGCATCACAAAAATTCAGGGACCAGCTTCTACTGGTACTCATCATCTGCTGCTCATAGTCTTTATCACATTCAGGGCTCTTACGAACTAAAAAGGGAAAATTTTTTCTTACAAGATCAAGAAAAATCACCATATGTAAATAAAGGACGAAAAAAACCACTTGAGAATGTCTGGTGATCCAAAGAAAAGGATAATGATTAAAAAGCAAAATTAATAGTTAATAGGTTCAAATAGCTAGAACTATTTTTCAAATCATATTCTTGCAAGGAAGGTATTTCTTCAATACCATCACATCTTCACATAAAAAGTACTAGAGAATTGCAAAGCATGATTTCAACATCATCATCCAAGCATGCAGAGTACTGAAAAGCACCAGCATGATAGAGGCCCACAGTCCACCTATGACTGCAAACTTTCCCTTACACGTGGGAAGCCCGCAGCTGCAGCAGCTTGTTTTGAAAAGAATGACATGGACAAAATCTGAATTTCTAAGAAACATATTCTGAGTCAGACTAAAGGGCTGTCTAAACCTTGAAGCTGCCTCCAGTGGATGCCACCAGTGGGATGAAAAGCAGTGAAGAACTTGTAGTCATGAATCCCTAAAATAATTGCTCCTCCTTTCAACACTTGGTGACTGTATTTAGAAGTATGCCAGTAGATTTTTCTTCTATTTTTTCCCTTAAGTCTTTAAATCCATATAATCTTCTGGCATTCATCAATCCTGTTGCAAAGAGCTCCTCAGCCTTCTCACATGTTGTACAGACTCCTCTACTGCCACACACTGTGTACATTTCATGTACCCAGTTCCTATGTTGTAAGAGACTGTGAATAGTAACTCTTTATGCCACCCATAAGCCTTAAATAAACTCTTGGTCATCAGTTTTCCATGCTGAAGACTCACGTTCTGAATATTTTACCCTTGTCTTTAAATACCTTACTCCCTCAGCTTTATAGACAATTTTTTTTTCCATAACAAAGAGCAAACCAGTTTCCTCAAGCAGGCAGTGTAAGTGCCAAACCCTGAACTACGTGGAAAATGGATGCAATCTTTTTTCTGCACAGTGAATGAAAATGAACAGCTTGTCTTCTAAACAAACTACTCAAAGTTACCCTGGTTGAGTGGGAACTGATAATACACAGGGAACACACTTGAGACTTTTTCCACATACTGAGTTTATTCTTGGCTAGACACTCAGTTTAGCTTTACATTAAAACCTGGACTTTAAGGCTTGCATTATGTATGAGAATCCAGATAAGTTTACAGTGTTAATTATTCCACACAAAAGACAACCTGCCTTTAGCAATTCAATGCATCACTTACATCATCAAAATAAAAAGAACAATTCCCTTTCTTCAAATAAATTTGGGCATAACAACTGCATCAGTTTACCAGTTTTGCTCCAGTGCTCTTAAGTTACTGATTCACAGGTATGCTCCTTTTAACTGCAACAATTATGAAAATGAGTTTTATCACATGAACTTTTGACTGGGATCCATTACAATGCCATTCTGCCTCTCCCACTGCATCTAGAATATCATGGTTTCAAAGTTCAGGGTGCTTTGCAAAAGCAATTTATTTGCCATGGGCATGCCCAAGGTACTGGTTTCTTACTTTACTACAAGAGACATCCTGCAGAGCTCTATCAGTCTGACAGGGTTAACAGAAATTAACACACAAAAGAGGGGTTTTTGGTGTTGTCAGCAACAAACATTTTCCCATACGTGTAAGTACTAAGGGATTGAGCAAGGAGTGTTGATTATGGCACTACTTTAATGAGTCTGTAAGATCATGATTTTGTGCTAAGTAATGCACAGAGCAACCTTGGCATTCCTGTAAACTGTTTAAAAATTAAGTATTAAAGAGCATGTAAGAGTGGACAAGGAACACAAAGGGTGAACACTGGTAGGTAAATACAATGAGCGAAGACAGAAGTCACAGCCTCCTATTTTAGCAGTCTCAAGTAGCATTTAAAGGCACATCTTGCATGAATGCCCAGGGCAATGAGACATGTAGAAAGGACAGGAGAAGTTCTTCCAATTATTAGGCTCAAGAGAAAGAATTGAAGAGAGGCCCTCTGACTCAGTGAGGAAAAAACCCTGGTTCTCTGGCTTACTGGAGCCATGGTGACAATACAATAATATTCAGCAGCAGGAAATGATAAAGAGGTAGGTCATATTCAGTAAGCTCAACCATATTAGAAGCTAGAGGCACACCAGATAGACATGGAGAGCCTATGAAATGATAGGAACAGTGATCAGTGAGCTGTAACAAAAAATGTAAGTTTTCAAGATAAGCTAAAAAAAAAAGAAAACCAGCAATGCCATGAAGTGATGATGTCCAGAAAATGTCACCATGTCACAAATACACTTTTTGTTTCTCTTGGAAGAGAGAAAGGGCTGATCAAATTAGAAGGTGCAGAGATGCAGCCCTGTGAATATAGTGCTCCCTGCTAGGCTGTCTGCTCCACTGCTGCAGTGCTCTGGCCCAGACAGCCTGAAGTCATGGCCACCACTCACCAAGGTGGAACACTGACTGCTTATCCTGCAGCCTCATCAGCACACCCACACTAAAAGGCAAGGACAGTCACCAGCAAAGTCCTCAGTTATGCAATGTCTCGACTCACTGTCACAGCCTACAGAATCAATTTGTTTATTGTTACAGAATGCAAGACAAAGATCTCAAAAGCACCCCGTCACAGAACTCCACCTAAACAAACACAGAATATTCAGATTTACAAAAGGAACATATTCATTTTCAGTTAAGCAGCTTTCCCAATGATCAGCACACTCATAAAAAACACCATGATAAAGAAAATCCACATGAAAAACCTGTCCATCACTTTTGCAACTTTTTTCCACTCAATTCCTTTGGCCCGGTTTGCTTTATGGTCTCTAACACAATTAGCAATATACTCAATATTTTTAATCAGCATTTTGTAACAGGAACAGCAATTAACAGTCTCCCTAACATTTTCACCATGAACTCCATAGCTTTTATTCCAATTTCCGTTGAGCTTCTCCTTGAGATTACAATCATTCCTATTGGAAAGAGGACTCCTTACCTCTTTGTGCCTCCTCTGACATCCATCATCCCCCTCTAACCTACATTCTTCTTCCTTCTCTCTTTTCGGACTTGTGCAATTTTCACCCACATCATAAACAAAAAAGATTTTTGACATATAGTCCAGAATAACCACCTTGGCCCATTGTGGAACAGGCTTTGCTTCTGAGCCACAATGATGGAGATTCATTATAATGATTGTCAGTGCAGTGGACGCTGTGATCATGGTCATAGTTGCTATGTAGTACTTTCCTGGAACACAAAATAAAATCATATTAAGATGTTACCCTAATAAAAAAAATCCAAGGAGAAGTAACAGTGTGACAACATAGTGCTAAGCATAAATGCAAGTGAAACATTTTTAATCATCCAAATTCTCTTAGATCACGATTTACCATTTAAAAACAAAGATTAAAGCCATCAAAATAAAATCTCATTCTCATTACTGGCATGTCTTTATCAGATGAGTAAGTGACTACTGTATTAGCATGATAAACATCTGTGACTAAAACCTCTGATTTCTTGAAACACATCCCTTCAGAAAGCAGCTCAAAAATGTTTCTGAAGAGCCTTGCTCTTTTCCTAGTGTCTGCAAAATCCCCATGCCAGTGGCTTCACATGGCACCTTGGAAATCCCACTTCTTCGTGTATTAACAACAGTGATGATAACACTTTTTTTGAGCTATTGGTGCACCCCACACCAGCAGATCCAGGCTTTCACACACACACATCAGTGAATACCCAGACCTTGCTGGTATCCACAACCGGTGTGCTGCCAGCTCAGCGGTCAGAGCACGGAGCTAAAGGGTGGCGAGCTGAAGTGAATACAAGCTGTGATCTTCTACCCTTGCTTTTGGCAAGTGAAGTACACAGCTGACCACCCAACCAAGCTATGCAGAGAGGCAGCTCCCAGCCCTGCTCTGCAGCCTCTGCAGGAAAAGCGAGGGCTGACAGCAGTGACACAGGACATGCCGCAGAGAAGTGTGATGTGAACCCAGTTTCAAGGGGGTTGGAAAGGATGGCAAGGGGGAGTGTGGGAATAGAGAAAATGGAAAGAAGCTAGGTCCCTTTCATTACACATGAACTCTTCTGAACTCCCAGACATAGATTAAATTTCAGCCTAATGGATTCCCAGGAATTATAATCCGGTGTAGCAATTGTCAGATATTGAGTCAACTGTGAGTATGCCAGCCAGGCCATCCAACCATCTGGATCTGACAGAAACATATCTTGAAACAGTCTGACCTTGTGCTTATAGCCCTTTATCACACTTCATGTGTTAGTTCTAAAATTGTTTTCCATTACAAGCTTTATTTCAAGATGTGATACCATAATTCTAAATGTCTAACTATATTAAATAAATATAAAACAGCTAGTTAATGCATAATTTAAAATAAACACAAAATAACTTTAAAAAACTGCAGCATACCTGTACAAATTCCACACACATCTTAAGTACTTCACTGTGTTTGAAAAATGTAGCAAATTTATCTTCCCAGAAATCACAAATTATATCCAGATTCCCTGACATACAGCCCTGCTATTAATAAGTCATGCTTAAAGACAAAGCGTGTAAAGCTCACCTATCAAAGGTACATTTTCAGATGGGGGCATGATCTCTGCAACCATCAGCTGGAACACAGTCAGAGCAAGAAGAACTGTAACACCCAGAGACACTTTCTCACCAGAGTCTGCAGGGAGATAGAATCCCAGTGGGGCCAGGAAAGAGATCAAAATGCAAGGAAGCAACAGATTAAATATGTAGAAAGAGGACTTCCTTTTCAAAATCAGCGTGAAGGTCACATCTGGATAAGGCTCAGAGCAGCAGCCGTAAGTGATAACGTTCTTAACTGCTGGCATACCATGAATCTCCCATTCCACGTCTTCTACGAAGTCAGAGAGGTCACCACTATCAAGAGAATTGATGATGTCTACCTGGTTACCATTATAGGTCCAGGACCCAAAGGTAAGGTTGCACTGCTGGCTGTCAAAAGGAAAATAAGACACATCCACTACACATGAGCTCTTTGTGATAGCAGGTGCATCCCAAGTGATTTTTCCATCATATCTCAGCACTACATTAGTATTTACTGGTTCTGAAAAGTCATCGTCAGCCCTAAAAGACAGAAAAATGACAATCAGGATTGAGAGACTACTTAAGAGTGTGGGCCAGAGAAAGTGGGCAAGGGAGAAAGCCTTCCTTTCACACCATTAAAAACATTCTTCTGAAACCATATTTACACTGAATTTTAGTAGGAACTTACTATTAACCATTATTTACAGGTATAAGTGCCCATGAATGCCAAACGTCAGTGCTGCTAAATTATGTTGTATTTGTCGGCCATAGCTTCTTCAAACTTGACCTCAGACAGGATACAGTGGGATAAGAGTCCATTAAAAGATGAAAACAATCTGCTGGTCATTATTGGCCTGGTGGAGCAGACAAGGAGTGCAGCCTTTATGTATCACTTTTTTGTGGACAATCTTCCAGAGCTCTCTAGGAGCCTCAGCAGAAAGCACCTCAGACAGCCAGAGTATTCAACTCCCAGTGCAGAGAAATTCAGAATAGCTTTGTTGTGTGGCTTAATTTTCAGATCTTGTCTATAGCTTTATTACAAAATATTTAGATTATCAACAACAAATGTTAAGACAACAAACATACCCCTTGCTAAGGTGAGGTAGTGATGAAAGTTCAGAGTTTGTGAGCCAGTTGCTCCTTTAACCCCCTCCCTCCCTCAAATATGCAAGCTGATTTTCTCCAGCCACACTCACTTGTTATATAAGACAATATCTGGTCTCCAAACCAAATTGCTTGGGATCCTGATAGAATCCAACCCATCGTATTTATCTTTGTCCCATCTGAGGTATGCATCATACCAGCTTTGTCGAATCCATAAGTAAGCTGACAAAATTTGGTTCCTTTCATCCTGCATAAAAATGTAGAAATATTTCTAGCTGAGGGTGACAAAACCATATCTTAAACGCAGACAGCATTTGTGATGTGGCTTTGATGTAGTGCTCGAAAGAGGCCAGAATACTAACAGGCCACAAAATAATTCTCAGACAGGCATCTAGGCCCGTACACTGTACAGGGAAATCACTGATTTGGACTTTTGCTTGTGCAAACCTTCTTCCCTCAGCACCCTCCCTAGTTTTAATCACAGTGTCTAAGGCTCCCAGGATCTTCTTAATTTCCTTTTGCAAGCTTCAGAATAGCAAACAGCTAACACATTCAGGCTAAGAAATCCTTTGAAAGCTTGGCGAGGCCTTGAAATTATAAATCAGAAGTCACAAAAATAATCTTCCCTTCTCCCTGTAGACACATTTTCTTTTGCCTTAAAAGTATAGCTAGAGAACCATATTTTTTAAAATTACTGAAGGCTAATTTTAGGGATTTTATGTAAAAATTAATTGCATCTTATAAAAAGCATTTGCTGTATTTAAAACTCAGCAGCAGTTGCCTGGAGGGTGCGATACCAACACCTAACTACAAAAGAAGTCTTAAAAATTCAGCAGCTCCAAGTTTCCAGACTTGTAATGGAAGCCTTAAGTGTTGCAACCAGAGCGGAATCTACAAAAAACTGGCGAACACGACACAGGCCCCACCCCTTCAGGCCATCCCCCCCTCCCGTGAGGAAGCATTTCTGAAGCTGTCACAACAAAATGAAGGCTGCTTTTCCTATTCCGAACAAAAGACTTACACCTAGTATATTTCTGCATATTTTAGAGAAACAGAACTGTACTTTTACTCACCATGTCTTTAATTTGGGACAGTGTGATCTGAAGAGTGACATTCAGTACTTTATCTGTGTCTTCCACTGGTCTTAGAGCATTAGAGTAGTCTTCAAACAGTTTGTTAAACAGCATGTGAGCATATTTTCCTTTGGCTGATTCTACAGCTAGATAACATGGATTGTTCAGTACATTAGGTTAAGCACTGAGCAGCATCAGAAAACACCCTCTTTCTACTGCTTCAAGCAGTATTTGCTATAACTATATTTATCATTCATATATTGTAGAATACCATTCGTTCAGCTACAGAAGTGCATCTGATGAAGCTATTCAAATAAAGACAGCATTCACCTGGAGTAAATGAATAGCTAACTTCAGCTTTTCACTGAAAAACACTGTATACAGCGATTCCTACTTTTTTTGAGAGTAAATATAATTACTTTTATTTTACCAATGGCTTTCATAGACAGAGATTACTGACTTAAAGTCAGCAAGGTCTGAAATCACACCTACTCACAGGATAATGGCTTTTGGTATCTCCTCGAATGCAGCACTGGTAAGATTCCTGCTACTTCCAGAATTTAGTCTTTTTCTTTTTAAACTACCACATGTAAAAAGCCTGAGCTGCCTTTCTTCACAAGCTGGCAATTGCATGGTGTGTGAACGCATCTTTGCGCCAACATCTTTTCCAAACCACGTATTTGGAGATGCTTCTTGCTATCCAGACTTAGATACTAAGGATAATTCACCTCAGGTTTTAAATGACACTTTTGCTGTTTCATACTGTTTTGTACATCACATTTTCTCTAGGCAGCCTCTGTATCATCTTCACATAGATTCACAAATTTCTGTAAGCAAAGGGCAAGGACAACAGGACCACTCTGTTACAACCCACCTCTGAAGGTGGGGTACCTGAGGTTCTTGTTAATAGATCCCTTGGGATGGATTAGAGTGAAAAGACACTGAATGACTGGTTATGTATAAATACATATATTTATGTGTGCAGGTTTATTTTAGAACAACTTGGTTTAGATGGTGTCACCGAAACCACAGGAAAAACAGAAACTCTCCAACATCATCTTTTCAGTGTTAGAGAATTAGGTATTACTTTATTCTGGGCGGGATGTTATTCTGAGCCAGATGTGCAGTGAAAATCATTCCATCCTACATGGTTCTTTACCAGACTTTTCACCTATTTATACATAAAAACCCCAAAGAAATTCACATTCACTTGTCTTAAATTACACAGTTCTTAGTGTTCAACCTCCTATTAGTTACTGATCCTTTCCCCTTCCATGCCAGTTCAGTCCTCATTCCTTGTTTCTCTTATCAATCTTTTCCCAGANGTTAAACTCATCAGGCCTCACCCGGTGAACAGGGTCTTTTGAAGAGAAACTTTAATTCCCCTCCCCCTGGGCAAAGACGAACAAACCCCTGACTAAAGTTACAAAAAAAATATTAAAATTTCTATCAATTCCAACAATGGGAAAGAGATACGTGGCCGTGTTGGTTATTAGCTATAGAAATGAAACAATATAAAAGCATAAAGATTACACCTAAGAAAATACAGAAGGAAAAGAAAGAAAGAGAAAGAAAGGATAAGAGTAGATAATGGAGAGGACAGATACCACCATACATGATAAAAAGTATTATCCCATCTCACAAGATCTGCTTCTTATCGGTCTTCTCCCTTATCTGGTTCAAAACACATCTTGTTGCTAAACAAAGGTTGATTTGTCGTGGTGATCTCTGGTGATGGGTGCTCACCCCCTCTGCACCTGGCCTGATCTTACGCAGGTTCAAAAACTCTCCTCCTCCCCTTCGGTTGTGGGGCACAAATCCGGCCTCATCAGAGCACCCGCTGCTTTTGCAAATGGCCAATTGTTTGAGTCATTATCACTTCAGCATTTCAGCCCCTCACACACTCACAGGACTTGCGCAAATGCCAGGTGGCAGTATGTAGGGAACAAGTGCTTTGCAGTACATCTCTCTCTGGTGATTTACACTGACTTCCTGGACTAATTAGGAGTTCAAAGCAGATCTTCCTGACTAAATAGATATTCCCGAAGAGCACTGCAGTTCTGGTCGTACATGAACATTTTGTCTATGTATCAGTGAGACAAAGTAAAACTAAACAGATTAAATACTTCTGGGGCTCAGCCATGTAAGATACATCAGGTCACAAGATCCTATCTGAGTACAATAAACCTCAGTGCAATATTTAGCTAGCAAGCAGTATTCTCACCTTTGAGTATCACTGCTGTGAACAGCAACCACAGAGAGACGTGAAAGGAGGAGAGGCTCCTTATCTTCATTTCTGGACCTTAAATAAAACTGTTCACCTAAGGCCACAAAAGTGTTTACCACCATCCAAAACTATCCAAAAAAGTAAATCAAGTTGCACAGCAGCGTCAAGGTGCTGACACACTGATGCGCTTTTAGAAGCAACTTGGTCCTCCCTCCGCAGCTGTCAGAGTCATGCCGCGATCGATGGGCTTTGTCCCTGCCGCCGCCTGGAGCTCTGCTGAACCCTCCCTCGCTTGGTAACCTGAGCGCTGCCTGCTTTCAAGCTAATGCTGAGACAGAAAACCAACAGATTGGGTATCAGTGGGAAAACGGTATTCCATTGCATTTTTTACTACAAAGGTAAGATTTCGTCCAATTTATGACAAATTCTCTTACAGTTTTTTGGAGGGCTATGTTTTACTACATTTCTATTCTGCAATAGCCTGCTCAGAACCAGCTCTATGGAATTTGTGGACCTTCACAAAAAAAGTGATCTGACTCAGTACTTTAACAGGAATAGTTACCCTGTACATCACACATCCAGTATCACACAGAAAAAACCCAATACCCGCAGCCACAGCCTACTTACTTCCATGCTGACAAAACAAGGTTTTCATTATCGAAGTGTTGCCACATGGAAGAGATGCAGTTGCACCAAAATCAGAAAACACATCCAATATGCAGTAGCCCAATATCACTGTGCAAACAAGAACTTCAGCAGGTGTAGACAACTTGGAGACAAGCACTCAGCACAGTAAATCAGGAGCAAAACTGGACTTTGCAGGTAACATGCCATTTCCCTTATACAGTACAATTTTTCACAGGTGAACTTGATAAAAAAATTACAGTTACTGGACAGCATTCATTTACATTTAGCCAAGAGAGTTTCAGGAAAAATATATGAACATGAAACAATGCCTCATCTGGCTTTCCATCTCACCCCGATGGTCAGAACTTCAATAGCTGTGTCAATATTACTCATGTTGTCAGGTTAGCTTCCTAGTACCACAGACATTTTCTTTCAAGTTTCTCAGACAAGAGGAGATTACTTCCTCCTCTCCACAGTCCAATCCATCCTTTCTGATATACTGCAGTCCCTTTTGCCATCCTTTTGGAACAGACAGCAGAAAATAGTCACTAAAACAGAAAGGGAAAATACAGAATGAACTACCAGGAAAGAAAATTGGTCCTGATCCACAGACAACATAATATACTGTTGCTTTACTCTTGCACAGTCTTTTAGCTAGAAGAAAAGTTATCCCTCCATACACATAATTTCTACACAGCAGCATTACAAGCAGTCACTGGCTGATGTTTGTGCTTTTGTGGGATTTATAAATCAATTACATTTATGGTCAGGTTTACTAGGTAAGCAATAAATAATTTTGGTCAAAGCTCCTGTAATGAAATCCATCTCTGTCATTTCATTTGCTGAATTGTCAAAGGCGAAAAAAAGTGGAAAACAGTTTAGAAGTCAAAAAGGTCAGAACAGCCCCTAGACAGTATGTAATAACCTGATTTCTCTGTGGGATGAGGTTATATGATGCTAGAGACAACAAAAATCGGAGACAAAAGATGAAAGATATTTGGTTACAGTCAGATCAGTGCATTCTCAGGGGATAATTTTAGTCTACAATAAATTGCCATTCTGTCAGCAAGGAGCTACTGCATAACATCTCTTACTGCAATTAGCAGAGTTATCAGGGGTACTGCTTTTTAAGAGAGCTGCTATAAACACAACTGGAACCAGGACTAGCCTTGCTCTACCACAGGCTTGAGACAACCGTGTGACCTGTTACATCAGCAATACACACATGTCAAGTAGTGTGGACTGAGGTACTTTAATTTGCATAAGATCGCATATATTAAAGAACCCTGCACATTTATTGTAATGAAGTCTTCTTGAAGGGAAATGGCAGGTTCTCAAAAAACAAAACCATAAGCATGTTAACATGTTGCTTACCCAATTTATTCTTATACACACATACAGTTCCATGACATTAATTATAAACTTGCAAAAGGATGGATCATAAGCTCTGATTTATAACCTATAATACTTTCAGTCATCACACTGGGCATACAGACAGGTAAACATGAGCACACATATATTAGACACGCTTGTTATGTTTGAGATGCTGCATTGATTGCACAGGGCTTGCAAAAGTAAAACTAAAATACATCCGAAAGCCTTTTGAATACTGAAGACCCAAGAAACTGAACAATGTTAGTATGACAGACCATTTGGCTTCTTTATGTTTGTTCACAAGACATCTGATTTGTATTTTTAATCAAAATGTCCCTAATGTAGACATTTTGTATGAAGACTGAGCATTAACATTAATTTCTCATTGATCTGAGACATTCTTCTACAAACCCACACTTCCTCAGAATATAGTTTAAATTTTGGCATAATCTATGGCAATACTGGTCCCAGATCAAACCTTCCATTTAACTTCGGAATGCAGCTTAAATTTATAGTTAAAGAGTTTTCTTTCTTTACAGTAAAAAGTTCTGCTACCAAGTCAGAAATTAATATAAGATACGAAGCCGCTTACAACGATAATTTAAGAAGGGTCACGGGTGTTTGGAAGTTAGAATTAAGCCATTAACCACTCCGAGAACTAGAGTCGTTCCCAGCGGAATTCACAGGGATGCTGTCGGAGTCCCTCTGCCAGCAGATGGCCCTGTCACCCAGCCTACTGATCGACCCGGAGAGGCGAGGCGGTTTATGGCACAAAATCCCATCGCATTATAGTCTACTTCGATCCGTTTCGCAGATTATTTGCCTTACATTTGATGTAAGACACGGTGAGACAAGATGCTGTTTCGAAGAGAGAGATACGCAGAAGGGACAAAACCGTTTCGTGGCCGAACCCGGGGTGTTTCCGGACTTGCTTCTCGGACAGGACCCACCAGAACTGAGACCAGTCACGGGAGGGTTTCAAGGGAGCGAATACAAGCCATTGGCATCAGCTGTGAGGGGACACAAAACCGTATTTGGAGCACAGGCTGCTTCTCCTGATGCGGAGAGTGATTAAGGCCCGTGGCACAATAGCCAACCCTGTTTCCACATATTTTGTTCAAACACTTGACTTCTTGGGAATGAGTATGGGCTGTTAACAGAGCAGAACACTGTTCATGCGCACACTCAGCGGGACGAGAGTGGACCATTCATTGGTGCACTGAGCTTGCACACCACTCACATAACACATGTAACCTTTTATGGTTCTAGACACACACATACACTATTACCAAGACATCATCAAAAATCTAAATTCAGTGTACTGCCATGTAAGGGAATTTTGACTCTGCATGTGCTCTGAGGACAGACTGAAGTGGAGATGACATAGGAGAGATCGCTTTCGTATTAAAACTTCCAAAGTTAGATATTTATCTTAACCAAACTATAAGCATTGTAGGTAAGAAGTGTAAAAACATATTTAGAATTTTGTTCTTTCAATCTTTCTTCTCCTGCATAAAATAATAATTTGCTCTTTTTACATGTACATTTTCAGAATTTTTAAAATGGATTCTTACCCTTTTTTGCATAAAAACCATTAAGAGTTTTTAAGCCTTCAACTGAAAAAGCTGCAGATAGTGTACTATCACAGGCCTAAAGGCCGTCTGTACCATTTATAATCCATCCCTTCATCAGAGAACAATAAAGAAGAACAGATTGGTTTCTAAGCACAGTTTGTAAGAAGTGTCTCACAGTCTGCTTCTACTTGCCTTCCTGCCAATTTTTCCCCACAGAAGCTGTTGCATTCACTTTCTTCATGGCATTTGCTACTGAATATTATCTTGTGATAGGGTCAAGCAGCGCACTAACTGTTCAGAGTCAGACTTCTCTCCTTAGACTAACTGGTCGTAACAGCTCGGGTAACAACAGCTCTTGTTGCCAGCAGAACAGCCTCACCGTGCCTGCTCCAGAGAACACAGCACTTCATTTAGATGCAACATGTTTCTCTCCACCTCCTTCTTTCTCACCCACCTACTGCCTCCTCCTTCCTTCTCTCTAAAAATCCCCTAGCGCCCGAAACCAACGTACTCATTCATATTTTCTACCACCCTACTGTACACACAGAAGATAGGAAATACATTAGGAAGAGTTCGCAATTCTAGGTCATGAGATAATGTGTCGTATTAGCCACGTTTTCCACAGGTGGGAAATCCTCATTTGCATGTTACAGTTGTGGGGTTTTCTGAATACAAATTATTTGAGTGCACTTACACAGGCAGCTCTGCTGACCACCTCCCAGCCCCTGAAGAGAAGCTTTTTGAACCTAGCAGTCTGGCATTATTTAATATGGTCTAAAATGCAGCAGGTTACTCCTTTTTCACCACAATGCTTACAAGCTCGTTAGTATTTTGTCCATCAGTATCTGGCAGGGTTAAGGACAAAGCTACTTCATAATTTTAGGTATCAGAAAGCTATTTTATACACATCTCTTTCTCATTGGGATAATTTCCAGCTTTGTAGCATGCCTTTGAATGGCGAATGGCAGAATCTGTGCTCTACACAAAGACAACCTTTGGGCCTAGACACAAATCACAAGTTTCCTCTGATAGGCAGCCTGATGCTCCAAAATAAACTGAACTGGAGAAAAATTTCTAAGCTGTTACAAGTGTGCCAACAGACTCGAACATCTTCCTCTTGATGATCACTCTTGAGCCATGGAAGGCAGCACACTACCGCCACTTTTGGAGTAGAGGGAAGCCTCCCAGCTACCATTGCAGGCTGAAGACAGCTCTAGGTGCCCCAGCTTGTATATGTATCACAAAAAACCCAGAGATTAAACCACTATCTGAAGAGGCAAGACTGAAAGGCAACAGTTTAGACACTAACTCAAAACTGAAGTTTCATCTCTCTCCAAAATTTAGAGGGGGATGGGAACATCCCTTTAAAACTCATCACATCCACAGGAGTATCTGCATAGAGGGTTTAGCATTTCCAAAAACGTTTGCTTTCCTGGTAAGCTCACATCCACCCTGCAACACAAAACATGGCACAACTACACGGGGGAGGACACAACTCTAAATTACCACAATGCATTTAGGCCCAAACAAATCTCCCTGTGGGATACAGCAAGCAACAACTACTCATCTCAGAGGGAAAAGAACTTTTGATGAATCATGGGTTTAGCTACTGAAACATCTTATGGAACGTGAGTACTGACATTCTTTGAAATGTCCTAGCATGAACACACCTACATTATGCTACGGTTTAAGCAAAAATATTTCCTCTTGAGCAAAATACTGTAGTAAACCTGCTGATTTATTCAAACTCTGCAGCTACACTCATTCTGGCACAAGAGCGTCATTTATATCTTGGGAACAAAGCACCACCATTTCAGCTGAAGACAGCATCCCTTTTCTTAAGTGTCTGTAAACACAGTGGCTCAGTTAAGAGAGGCTGTATTCATACTGTTGGTTTTTACCTGCAAAATTCCAAGCAATTGTCCAAAGACACAGTACTGTTTTCTTCTTTTCAACCCATAACAAATGTATTGAAACGAAGCACTTCCACGGGAAAAAATAAGCTAAAGTGTTAATACAGGGAGTCACCACCAAGAAACATCTTTTCTTTGGTTGAGTGGGCTGAAAAAAATTATTTTGCCAATAAAGACATAGGATTTGCCATAGGATTTGCCATCTACAAGTGTTAGCCTACAACACTGACCTGAATCTTACAGGCTTAAGTAGCTGCTATTTTTCCAGTACTGTGGAAGGTGATATGAGGTATAAAAGCTGTTAAGGCCAAAAAAAAAAGTGCTTTAATACTAAATTATTACTACAACCACATATCATATCTGGTTGGTTTGTGCGCTTTGGAAAACATTTGCTGCTTGCTTGCCAACAATTGGCAGGGGGCTGTGAAGTATCTTTGCCAATTGCTCAGCTGCCTTTAGCTGAAGGAAGTGCATTTTATTATGAAACAGAACCAAGACGCTGGACAAAATGCAAGAGGGATTAGTGCAGTTTATAGTTATAACAGAGCTATGAGAAGTCAGACCATCCTACAGTCATCTTGCAGTTATTGTAGCTTTTGGGAAATGTATATAAAAGTACAAGAACCAGTTCCTCAAACCAGTAGAAAAGAGCTAGTATAAGAGCATTCCTAGAACATGGATCAATTTTAACAACAAATTCCATATTGGCTTTACTCCTGGGCTCTAACAAAAGGAGCATATTACATTGCCATGTGAGACAGCTGCTCCTTATCCGATGGTTTTAATGACTGAGACACAGTCTACGCTGGACTCTGATGGATAATTGATTTGTTCTTGGTGGGAAGCTATACATAAGGAAAAAATCATGGGACTTGTGGTACACATTGTTCTATCATTCTTTCTCTTCTGCCAATATTTCAAGGCGATATAGGTAGCTAATATGGTTAAGCAACACAGTTCAGTGAATACACAGCCAACCTCAGAGAGCGAGACAGCAACACACTATGACATCTCACTGGGAGAGATGGTTCAGTGAGCAACTGGTGCACTTGGCACTATGCAAATGCTTCTAGCCAATCTTGCATCACAACACGTGAAACAGCCTTCTTCACCTATCTTGACTGAAAAACATTGCTTTTCCTTTAGACATCGTAAAATACATATAATTTCAAATTCAAGTCTGCAACATTAGTAATTACAAACCTCCTGAGGGGGTATGACTTAAGAACATGAAATGAAACATCTTCAACAGAAAGCACGAGCAGGGTAAGCAGAGCACTGGTATGTTGTGCCCAGCATGCTGCTACTATAGCTGCTGCAGAATGTCAGTGTCCTTGCTGTGGGGAGGAATGCCCAAGTTTCTTCAATGTACAGGTAGCATCACAACTGGTGGATACACATATCTGAAAGCGAGTAGAAGGAAGAAGTCAAGGCGACAAAGACTGCTAGGTAGATACGTAAAAGGCACTTTGAGGATATTTCAATTAACAAATCAGTGGAACCCTTCAGTCTACAAGGGTTCTCTTTTCCTAGCTATATTTCATCCGGGTGTTGGTGCAGACAAGAAACAAAAGTATGGGAGACACAATTGTTTGCATTAGTAGTTTGTCTCAGAAAGTCTTCTCAGCACTTTTTATAGCATGAATAAATGTCCATATAACCACTGTAAAGAAAACTCAAAGAGGTTTAAAGGCATTTGTTCTTCAGTCTGGACAACCCCTGGTGTCAACACAGTCGGAGGCATGAACAGATCCAGAGCAGCCCTGCCAAGGAGGACTTGGGGGTGCCGGTGGGTGAGAGGCTGGACATGACCCAGCCATGGGCGCTCACAGCCCAGAAAGCCAAACGTGTCCTGGGCTGCATCCAGAGCACCGTGGGCAGCAGGGCCAGGGAGGGGATTCTGCCCTTTTGCTCTGGTGAGACCCCACCTGCAGTGCTGCATCCAGCACTGGGGTCCCAGCACAGGAAGGACATGGACCTGTTGGAGTTAGTTCAGAGGAGGCCACCAAGTTGATTACAAGGATGGAGCATCTCTCCTACAAGGAAAGGCTGAGCCTGGAAAAGAGAAGGCTTTAAGGTGACCTAATTATGTCCTTCCAGTACCCGGATGGAGCCTAAAAGACAGATTGAGAGGGATTTTTTGAGGAGCATGTAGTGACAGGACAATGGGGAATGGATCCAAACGAAAAGACAGTAGGTTTAGAGTAGATATTAGGAAAAAAATTTTTACTTTGAAAGTGGTAAGGTACTCCAAGAGTTTCACCAGAAAAGTTGTGGATGCCCCATTCCTGGAGGTGTTCAAGGCCAGGCTGGACGGGGCTCTGAGTAACCTGGTCAAGTGAAAGGTGTCCCTGCNTTCAAGGCCAGGTTGGACGGGGCTCTGAGTAACCTGGTCAAGTGAAAGGTGTCCCTGCCCATGGCAGGGAAGTTAGAACAAGATTGTCTTTAAGGTCTCAACACAAACAGTTCTGTGATTCTATGATTCTATTATTTCCCCTTTATTCTTGTCTTGGGGTGACTCTATCATGTGTATCCCCTATCATGCTCTATGCCCAAAAAGTAATATTGTGCCTTTTCTGTGCCTTTAAACTGAGCTTGAAAAAAAAAACCCAGATGAACTTTCCAAAGCAGCTTTTTATCTCTTTCACTTTCCTTTGAGGAAAATTTCTTTTTCCCCGAACCCTGTGGGGGGGAAGGGTGGTTGCAACCTGGTTTTTCTCTCAGGGGCTATATTACTAGGTTTTGGCCAAACCGGCACAATTCTTGAAGAGTCTAACTACTTAAACTCAACAATTATAAATTCTAGAAATTTTAAGAGTTCGACCTTCCACTTGAATGATTCACCAGTATCTGCACATAATACAGTGAATTCCCACAGCAGAGAGTCATCAGTATTGCAAGAGTTTTCCAGCTCTTTCTAGAGTGAGTATGCTTAGCCTTTCACCGCTAACATGATAAAAATGCCTGAAACCATTAACTAACATGTTAGGAAAAAATGTGAGTTGAAATAGTTCCCCATTTTACACCTTAAAGTAAATACCCTTCTTAATACCTATTCTGTTTATATTCTTTAGAACAGCTAAACGAAAATAAGTAGTATACTGGGTTTGCATGGACAGGTTTTGTTAGCAGAGGGCTAAAGGTGTGGTTTCTGTGAGAAGCTGCCAGAAGCTTTCCCCATGTCCAGCAGAGCCAATGCCAAACGGCTCCAGGACAGCCGTGCTGCTGGCCAAGCCTGGGCCAATCAGAAACGGTGGTAACGACTCTGTGATAACATATCTAAGAAGGAAGAAAGAAAGTTATTGTGCAGATCTAATTGCAGCCATAGAAAAGAAGGGTGAGAATATGTGGAATATGTGAAAGGAGCAACTCTGCAGACACCCAGGACAGTGGAGAAGGAGGGGCAGGAGGTGCTGCTTCCGAGGTTTTACTTCCACTTAGGAGGGATACAAGATCAAAAGCTCTGCCTATAGCTACAGAATGTAGGCAGAAATATAGAACAAAGGTAATTCTCTTTTCTGCTTCATGTATCAGAGACATAGAAATTACAGATAAGACAGGCATCCATTTTCCCAGTATTCCTGAGCAATCATCATGGCATTTCTTTGCCAAATACCAGGTTCCCCAGAAGACAGACTTACCTAGAAGCTTTCAAAACAGCACCTATATTAAAGGTGCAAGCACTTATACAGCCATTCCTGTCTGCTAGGAAACTATTTGCACTCCTAAAATACTTGCAAAAAACTTTCCTGTATCTCCATTTGGGAAGCACAATTTATTGCTGAAATCCATTAAATGGAATAGTCCTACCAGGTACTTAACTGGTCAGGCACATTCACTGTTAATATTTGGGTACTGGGAAAGAAAAATACGAACGGGCCAGCCCCTTTTACCTTTCTACAGAGGCCACCCGCCCAGTCCCCCCTTCTACCACAACTAAACCCGTGCCACATACAGCCAGTACACAGACCTTTCACAGCAAGGCAACAGACAGTGCTAGAAACTGGCCTGCTTGGATACGGCACAAGCCAGGGAGCAGACACATCGCATTCACGGGGGACAGCAAAAACCCAAAGCTTCCACAGAGCACAAAGCATTTCTTTATGCAGGTATGTTCTAAGTATCTGCTCGGCCTAACAAGCAGCAGCAGCTGGTGTGCACCTCAGAATAGCTCCTGGGGAGATGCTACATTTGCATTACTTTAGCTCTATTTACACTTAGATTTTGCGCACAGAAATAGAAATTACTGTACAAACAAGCAATTCAAGTGAACAAAGCAAAGTAATGAAAAAAATAGCTTTTAGCTGAGCTTTTAGCTGATATCTCTGATATCAGCATAACCACAGAAGTGTTGCTGCACTGTAGTTAGCTCCCACAGTGAACTCAATACCATGCACAGCAGACAGTAGAAGATAGGTGCTGCCCTGCATGGAGAGGGTGTATTTCAACTAAAACAAGAAGTCTCAGAAATTATGGCTAGTTATCCACATGGAGATCAAGCCAGCATTAAATTTCAGCCAGTTCCCACCTTTCTGTTACCCATAATTTTGTTAGAAAAAGGTATAGGCCAGAGCAAGGCACAAAACCAGCCTGTTGAGCGATAATCATAGTCCAGGTTTGAAGCAGTGATAGTAACAAGGGTGATCAAAAAGCTCACCACAGTTCTCGGAGAAAGGACTGACTGACGCACCACCTCCTGTCCCAGTTCAGCCATACAGTGGAAAATGTATTCCACCACAGGCTATCATAGTGTTACAAATGCTATTAACACCAAATTAGAAATATTGGAGCCATTGTACTTCATGGTTATTGGAGCCATGTACTTTATGGCTGAAAACTCAATTTTAAAAAGTAATTTAAAATTCAGGAAAGAAGCAGGTCAAATTAAAGACAGTAAGTATCACATCCTAAGGAAATCATTAACTGTTAGGTGAACCATGTGCTATTTTTGTTATTTAAAATACTGATTAAGCTAATTATGCTCAGAGGGAATTGAGTCTAGAGGATTAAATAAAATCTTTTCAGAGGCAAAGTTTGATGAAAAGTTGCTGTCATCCATTTAAACAGTAAGAGGTATCATTTTGAACATCTTACGATGATCAACATTTTTAAAAGATCATCCTTTGGTGTCTGTTATTTTGACCTTAGTGACATGTTAGTGTTAAAAATGTACAGCTATGCCAAAAGATAATACCATTTAACTACTTCCTCTTTACAACTATTACCTTAAAAGCTCAGGAGTTTTTCTTCAAAATTTCAGAGTCTGCTTGACATTATCTGCTCTCAAAGCCAAGATTATGATTTGCTCCGAGTAAAGAACAACAATAGTACTAGTAGGCAGAAACTGTTTTTAAAAAGGCAGTATTTTATTATCTCATACCGTACAAGATAAAAATGCAGTCTATGCACAAAGGTTTGACACTCCCCCCACCTTCAAACAGACAGAACAAGCAGGTTCTGAGTGAACTTAGGATCACCCAACTGTGAGGTAGAAAATTAATTTCAGGTGTTAATACTAAATTCCTGTCAAAGGCTAGAAACTATACAACTAAAAGCTGACTCTACATAAAGAAGACAATGCATTAGCTTCTATTTTCCTGTTGGTCTCCGTGGTTAGAATCTTCCTGGGGTCATACAGGGCCATCTTGCCAGGCGAGTGACATCTTCCCCGGGATACCCGCAGCGCGCAGCAGTGACAGCAGTCCCCAGCCAGAAGGAATGCACGCCGTACTGCTCCGGACACAGCCCCAGCAGGCGCAGGGCACATCGGAGAACGGCCAGGAACTCCCTCTTCGTCACAGTCCTAAAGCTGGAGTGCACAAAGAGTGGCCCTTCCAGCTGTGAACGAACTGTCAAATAGCTCCGGAGGGCCAGAACAGGGCACACCCATGGCTCTCCAGACAGCGCTAGGCTGATGACATGTCTCTCCTGATCCACGGGAGAATAAGGCAGAAAAAGCAACACTTTCCTCTCCATCAGCTGGACATCACTCAGGTACAGCAGCTCAGGCTGCAGTACATTACGGTGCTTTGCCACCATCTCCCCTATTCGAAGTGCTCCAAAAAAAGCTACAGTAAATAATGCACGAAACAGTAAGCATTCATAATGAGTTATGCACACAGACTCCAGAGCTCCCAAGAGAGATCGCAGCATCTCAATTGTTATAGGCAAGTATTTATCCCTCAGGATACCCACTCGACGTTTCAACCCTGTCACCATGCAACAGGTTATAGGATCTTCCAGAGGATCAGAGTTACCAGTCAATTTTGATAAATAAGAGAGTGCTGCCATGTATATGAGTGTCTTCGAAGAGGAATAATTAGATTCCACAGCCAAAAATCCTCTGATTTGCTCCGCTGGAATTGGCCAGGCTGCAGGCATTCCCATGCTTTCCCTAAAGACAAGGAATTTCTTCAACCCTTCGAGGTAGGCTTGCCAAAGCCTACTATCCCCTGAGTGCTCCAGCAACGACAAAGTCTTCAGAGGCCAGGGTCCCAAGGAATGCTTCTGATGATAACTGATCTCGCTTCCTGCAAGAGAAGATCCGCATTAGCACACGGTGACAAAGAGGCATAAGCCCACTACTTAAGCAGCCATAAAGACAGTACTCCTGAGTGCATTACACCTCCAGACAATGCTGTGAGTTTATCTGATAGACAAGTCACACACAGCTGCACCAGAGGTATTTTTCAAAGGAGAAACAAGCAAGATATCAGACCCATTTCAGGCACTGTATGTGGTAACACTTGGTGAATTTACAAGGATGCGGAGTAGTAGTGGAGAAGACAAATAAAAAGCGATTTTTAAACCAAGGGACAGCTCACAGAAGTTACACCAACAAAGGTCACACAGCACAGTCCCGCCAGTAGGTAACAGTATTTCTCAGCCCAGGAGGGAGAACTCCCTCGAGACATCCCTCCAAACCCTCCAGCCTCACACCAGAACTCGAGCAAAACCAAGGAGCTGCCCAGTGGGAGGCACGGCCGCCGGCGATGCCGTGCCCCTCGGCAGCGGCCCGGCCCCGGCCCCGGCCCGCACTTACNGGCGGGGAGGCGGCTGCCTGCCCAGCAAGGCTCAGCTCCAGCCACTCCATACCCGGCTCCCGGGCCAGCAGTGCCAGCATGTCCCAGAAGAGCGCGGCGGCAGGCGCGGCCGGAGCGCGGGCAGCGCAGGCCATGGCAGGAGGACGAGCAGCGGCCGCACTGAACCAAGACTCCCAGAGCTGAGCCCTACGGGCCCTTTCATCGCCGCGGGGCCGCCCTCCTCGGAACAGCCCCGCAGGTCCGGGGCGCTGCCCTGGGCAATGTGAGAAGAGGGTGCAAAGCCAGGTGCGGCCTGAGAACTGGAAGGTGTGAAACGTCCAGTCGTTTATTTAGAGATAAGATTAAAAAGGAGAGATAAGTACTTGTGTTACCTCCCAGTTGTTCTCCTGGGCTCTGCAAGACTTGGTTTCCAGGTTTGGTAAAGAATAGCTCAGGCCAGCTGGCTCCGTTCTGAATTACTGATCATCCCTCCTTCGCTGATAAGTGCAGGAAATGCACTGAGATGCTTTTGTACAGTTTAACGAGACAGCTGCCTTTCCACAGTAGCTATCCCTGAAAAATCCTAAGAAAAAGCAAAGCTAGCAGGCTCCTGAGCCAACAACTTGAGCTTCTGGTCTCCCTCTGAAGAAAGCTGTACAGGGTCCCCGGCAACCTTCCCTGGGAGCTCCCGCTCCTTCAAGATATGACCATTACTCCTAGCCATCATAGAAACCTCTACTATATTTGCACCTTCCCTTGCTGCCGGCTCTCTCATTTTAGTAACAAAATGGCACAGGTTTGTGGCAGGGGAGAAGAACAGGGCGAGGGACAAACAGACCCTCTGCAGACACACCCTCTGCTCCTTCCTCAGCCCTCAGCTGCAGCACAACGGAGGTGATAACGGGCTGCTTAGGCAGTCTCCAGGTACTGTAAGCCCCACCTTCCAGGTAACTCCCCCACAGACCCATGGGCAGAGAGCAGAGGAGGCAGGATAGGGGAACCCCTGCACAGACCCTCAGGCACAGGCTCGGGGTGGGTCTTAGAAGGGCACGTAAAGGGGGCGTTCCAATTTGGATAGAAGGGCCGGGGTATAAAAGGGCAGCACGGTGGCACCATCAAGCAGTTGCTGTTTCATGCTTCTCACTGTGTGGCTGCTGGTTAGTTCATGATGCAGAGAAGAAGGATTGAACTGCTTGCTGCGCCTTCACCCTTCTGGGCGCTGCTGGCACTGCTGCGGCAGGAGCCCTGTATGGGGTGGCTGCCCTGTGGCCCTGATGGCTGCACCCGGTCACAGGGTACCAGTGGACTGGAGGCTGGCAGTGGGGAAGGAGGTGGTGAGTGTGTCCTTGGCGGGGCAGGGAAGGGTGGGGGGCAGCTGAGTGGTGGGGGAGGTGGTTCTTCCATGGGATCTGACCACACTGTTGGAAGACTTCTGAGACCTCTGTGCACTCCTGAATATATTGTTACTTTGTACTGGCTTTGTCACTCCCAGCCACTTGTGCCCACTGATGGAGGTCTGAGGTCACAGAAACCTTTCAATAGGGTGTCAGGTCTGTCACCAGGCTTGTGATGTTGCTTTAAAGAGACAAATAGGTGGGGGTTTATGAGTTTTGAGAATGTAATCCTTCTCCTGTGCTCTGGCTGTTGGAAACTCTGCAGATGAGAGTCATAAGAATGCATGGGACAGGCTTTTTTCAGAAAAGTTCAAGCAAAGGCTGAAACATGTTGAAAGGGAGGGAACTTCTGTCTGCTTTTGTTTGCCATTGCTAACGCGGTTTTCTTTCAGCAGATAAGCTCAGCCAGGTTCCTGAGAAGCATTCCTTGGGCCCATGGCCCCTGAAGGCTCTGCTGTTACTGGAGGATTCGGGAGACAACCACTTATGGCAAGTCTACCATGAAGGCCTGAAAAATTTTCTTTGTTTTAGAGAAGGCATGGCTTTGTCTGCAGTCTGGCCAATTCCAGTCGAACAGCTGAGAGAGTTTCTGGTCACCATGGAGTCCCAGGATGTGCCTCCCACAAAAATAATAATGTACATGGAAGGACTGTCCTTCATCTCCAGAATAGCAGATCATCCTGATCCTCTTCCAGATCCTGTTATCTGTTCCATGATGTCAAGATTGAAACGCAGGACTCGCCGTTCAAATGATGAATACTCTCCTGTAACAGTCGAAGTGTTAAGATTTCTCCTGGGAACTCTGGAGTCTGTGTGTAGCTCTCCTTATGAGTGTATGTTGTTCCGTGCCATTTTTACTGTAGCTTTTTTTGGTGTACTCCATATAGAAGAAATGGTGGCAAATCACCAAAATATAGCACAGCCAGAGCTCCTGTACCTGAGTGACCTCCAGCTGACAGAAGGGAGTGCAAACCTTTTTCTGCATACGTCTCATATGGGCCAGCAGAGGTATTTGGTCCAACTGAGATTATGCAAAGAGATGTGGGTATGTCCCGTTGAAGCTCTCCGTATCTATGTGGCAGCACGGCCACAAGGAGAGGGCCCTCTCTTTGTGCACTCAAATAGCATGGCTGTGACAAAGAGGGAGTTCCTCGCTGTCTTCCGCCGTGGTCTTAGGTTTGCTGGACTTCCTCCAAACCAGTATGGTGTGCATTCCTTCTGGCTGGGGAACCGTAACAGCATCTCATGGCGATTCCCACGAAGTGATTAATAGAATGGCAAGGTGGTGGTGAAGATTCTGAAAAAGACATACTCCTGGCTATCTGTTGCACTTTCGTAGTGGGGGGTATCTTCTGCAATGCACAAATGTTATACTTTATACAGACTAAATTTTCAGTGCTCTGTAAAGTTAGAGAGAAGGGGAGGAACAGGTGGAAGGTGACTTCATACCTGTGGTGGTTTTGAGAATGAAGTGTCATGGTTTTAAAACTGGGACTTGTGGGGCAGTGCACATGGTATTCAGCATGTTTGTTCTAACTGCATTTTGACCCTGTGTAATCTTACATTAAATGGTGTTTTCTTTCAAGAACTTCTCTGGGTTGGTTTTTTTTACACCCTGGTCAAAGGCCATTCATTGCAGTGGTGACAATGTAACTTGCTATAAGCCTGCACTCGTTTTACTGTCTAGTGTGATGAGAAGTAAAGCTAACTGACAGCTGGTGATAATGTGACACCAGCAGTGAAGTTACTCTGTTGTCCAATTGCAGTTCCATAGCAGCTGCATCCAACCTCACCTGTTGCAGTCTCAGTCTCCTTACCCACAGAAGCCTCCCACCTGACAATTGTTAGGATCCTTCACTGATCCTGCTTGAAAGGATGTATCAAACCTGGATACTGATCAAAAGTAGCCTTTAATTGAAGCCTGGCTAACACATCAAAGTTGGCCCTGCTCAGTCAAAAGCAGCAGAGAACATAAAGAGATAGCTAAAACAAATAACCCTCACGCTGTAATTGATACATTTGTTAGACTTTTAACACAGATTAAATGACTAGTATCTGAGAAGCATGATCATAACAAGGTTGAGTGTCACCTTTCATACATAAGGGTGTTTGAAGTAATGGCATCCTGTGTAGTGCTTCGCATCAGGGTGTTGAGGAGCTACCTAGATGACAACTAGGTATTCAGAAAACAGCCATCATCATACTGCACTCCTCAGTCCTCCAGCTAGTTTCCAAGAGGATCTTTAGTTAGAGGAAGCTCACTCTGCAGAAACAGAGCTGTGATAGTAGACAACAATCTGCTAATTCCCTGACACACATTTGGTAGCTCCCCTTCTACAGCTTTACTACAAGCTGTTGCAGAATTGGCACACTGTGATGCTGAGGCTGAGTCCCAGTCATCTTGCTCATATTCATGAATATGAATCTGGATCCACCAGCACAGTCATTGGGGAGCCTTGGTCAGGTTCCAGTATGCACTGATGCATTACTGGGGGACTGGCAGCCTTTCGGACACTTTCAGTCAACTAATCCTTAGAAGTTACTGTGGCAACTGGATTGCCTGTCTCCAGGGAACTCAACCCCCCAGCCCAACAGGTCACTCTTTGGGTGAGGGGCCAGGGAGCTCTTACTTCCCGTGGTTAAGAAAACCCCAGGTCCCCAGTTACCCTCAGGTTCCGTTTCTGTTAGCATAAATCACTCTCCCCATGTAAGGGAGACTCTCCACACATAATTAGTTTCAGACTCTTTCTGAGTGCAACTGTATTCTTTTGTAATTTAGCCAATTCAGTAAAAGGTATTTCTTTGGCAACTATGCAAGGGAAAGCATCATTAGCTCCTTTATATTGATATTCTGTTTTAATTAACAGCCATAATTTTTTCATATCCAGCTGGCACAGTGAGATGCTTTGAATTTAAACCAGTGTATTGAGTATCACCTCCTGACCTGTTGCTATAAGGCTGGAAGTTTCATTTGGGGCTTTTCTTTGTACAGCCCAAGTGAACACAGCCTTTCTGGCAGGTGTTTCCGGTAGAGAAAGAAAACAGGTGCCTGTGGTTAAGCCACATAGTATACTTGAGTTTATTCACCAATCTTAACTGAACACAAGAAACTCCCCCACCTTATCTGAGCCCCTGTGAAAAAGCTCCAGAACCAGGAGAGTATTTTAACACCCACCACTAACCCCTGTACTTAATGTCACCCAAAGAAGGTAGCTTAAAAAAACCCAAGCCCACAATTCATTTACTTAGTTTTCTGTGACAGTGGCTGCAAAAGCTGGGCTAGGGCAGTGGTGCATCGAGTGCTGCCAGCAGCTCTCATTAACCAGGAAAAGCTTCCTAGCCTTCCCCGGCCCCTTGAGCACATCCTCATTGCTGGACGTGCTCATCCTAACCCGAGTGGAAGTGTCACTACCTTTCTCCTTTCAGTCAGGGAGACAGGAAAAATAAAGACTTCTGAAGACTGCTGGAGGAAAACTAAGCAGCAAAACTAATCTGAAAAATCTAGTGATGCAACACATGGTAATATTCCCACAGGCAGAGCACAGCCAAGCCCAGTGTGAGTGCAGAAAATAAAGAAAGAATCTTTCCTGGGCCAAAGATTCAGGAGCATGCCTACCACTACACCTTTAACCATACTGTAAGCACTGATGCAAGCCCAGATTTTTTATTTTTTCACAAAATTTCCCCACCTTGTCCTGCAGAAACCAGTAACAATATTTTTTGTTGTTCTTTTTGTGTTTGCAAACCCTGAAGAAGGGATTGGGGTGCCCATCAATTTTAATTGGGGTTTTGGCACTGGAATTGAAGATATCACCTCGAACACTTGATCTCCCATTTCTGCCAGCAGTCTCTTCCCTTTCCAGTTCTCCAGGACTGACCCCATGGGCTGCCTTTGAGGCAGACTGAGACAGCCAAGACCATGCAGAAGCCTGCAGGCACACGATTTGTGACCATAATGTTTCAAAACCACTTGATTTTCCTGCTACATGTGCACAGAAGCAGCTTTGTTTTGACATTGCATCTTCCTCACACCTCTCATCACCCACCATCCAGAAACAGGGTGTTCCTCTGGCTAAAAGCATGGGGACATAAATAAATTTAATTGACAGTGTGATTTTACAGCATGTCATTTATTCTATGGTAACTACCCATGCATACACACTCCTACTCAGCAAAACATATGGCAAAAAGGTGTAAATGACTTCACACTTCATCAAAGAGCAAGAGCATTCACCCAGAGGTTTGTAACCAAGCAGCTTACTCTGCAGTAAGCTTTGCCTTACGACTGGTCTAATACAGTCTAGATTGAGTCCTTTGAGGCAATTACCTGCCTAGCAAAGCTAAAGCTTTCACACGTCCTTTAACCGAATTACCTGTCTCCGTTTTGGGGTGTCTTACTTCCGTTCTGTGGTATAGGATAAAAAAGACCTTAACTTCATTTTAAATGGTCAGTCTCCCACTGAACAGGATCTATTATCTCCTGTTAAGTGGGGGATAAAAGGATCCAGTAGCCAAATACTTGTTAGTGCAGGACTCAGACTTTCACAGAGCTATCCAGTGGTTTCATTTATATGATGGTATTTCTTCTCATCCTAGGTAAGAACCAGCACTTAAAATTCAAAAGAAGAGTAAGATTATACAGTCTTGGCTCTTATCTTGAGCCAAGAGTCTTATCTTCAGACTTGGAAATGTACACTGGCAATTGATCAGGCTAAGTCAGAAACTTCTAGGTCACTTCAATTTATGTCAAATAGATGATTTTTCATCACCTTGAACCCAGTGGCATCTCACCACCTTCCCAATGGCATTTATCTGTGAAGAAGGGGTGACAAATGCTGAGAATGCCAATGACAAACTTTTCAGTGAAATACTTCTTGTTCTGGAATCATCATCCAGGAAATACTCCCGGAGACATTTAACGTAAGGACTAGTCAATGTTAAAGTGGGAGAATACAATTTGCACTAAGAGGATATGCTGAAGACCACAGAACAGGGAAGGTGTTCAGCAGCCAGAGTCCTGTGACTGCTGTTAGTAACTTTTAGTATAGGTAAGAAAGATGCCAAAATTAATATAATTTATAAGTGCATACTAGGCGTACTTATAATAAAAACCATTCCCACATCCTAGCAGTAGCTCAGCACAGTGAGCTACAGTTGTACACAGTAAGGGAAAGGGAAGCTCATCTGCTATCAAAGGAGGGACTCTGCATCTGAGAGCTGCCCCTTCTTCTCTCATTACAACCTTCTGATAAAAGCACCGAAGCACACCCTAATCTCGCCAAAGATCTTATATAGCAAACATTATCTGGCACAGAGACAGCAGAGGCCTTCCTATTTCATTGCAGTTTCTCTATATGTGTGGACCTCAGAGGACAAGACCTAGGCCTTCCTAAATCTAGGTCTTGTCCTCCTCTTCTCCTCCGTGAAGTGGATAAGGACACCAGGTGGGAGACCTCAGCTCCTCCATGACTACAGACTAAATTATTGCTTGAACTGTGGGCATCATGCACACTGCAGCAGTTTCAGCTCTCCTTCCCCAGAACTGCGAGTAAAATTACCAAGTGCTTAGCCAGGTAAAAGGAAGAGTATTTCATTTTGATAATTCAGCTGGCATACTCTTCTGTAATAAGACCACATCAAAAAGTGAAACTGCAGTCTCATGCGGTTGTTTGCAGAGCAGATGAGTCAGAGCCTCCCTCTTTCCATGCTGCAGCTCACTAAACCTGTGCCGAGTTTAATAATCTCCACTCCTTTCAGGAGAGAGGGACATACTCCAGCTGAGTGATTGCCCAAACACTCTGCACCATGTAGTGAAAGATTTTAAAGTCTTAACCTTAACGAGTAATTGATGAACAATTCTTCATTTAAATGGTTAGACTCATAACGCATCTGCTTTGGCAGAAAAACATCATGGCTAAAAATCCAAGAGCCAACAAATTTCACTGTTAATTCAGTGTTAAAATGAACTCTGGATTTCTCTCTGAATGTAATTCCAGCTGCAAAGTTAACAGAGAACATTTTATGAGGGAGGATAGCTAAAGAGGGAGGGCTCTACCCATTGCATTAGCATCATGCTGTGCCTTCACACTGCATATCCCTCACACTCCATCCCCGTCTCAATAAAACCTAAATCTGACATCAAGACATCACAACTAACTTTATGCAACAGGAAAGCTCCGAAGTGGCTGCTGTGAGATTAAATGCCTCAAACCTGCAGGGCAGAATATCCCTGTCGTGATCTTGATGAAGAAGCTTAATTTCAAAGATTTAGGCCCATATACATATCTTTGTCTCTAATTCCTCTGAGTTTGTCCTAGTTTGAAAACAAACCAGCGGGAGATCACAGGTCAGAATTATAATTTAATACGAAAATTAAAATAAATGCAATAGTACAAGAACACTGACAGAATCAGGATACAACCTGATATCCTGTTAGTCAAGGTGGTGGTAGCAGTCCAGATGAAGTGGTTCTGTTGAAGCAGTGATCCTGTAGAAGGGTCTGGCCTTCACCTGAAGGCCCAGTGGTAGCTCTTGTCCTCTGGGAATACAGTAGGTAGAGCTGCTTGTGCTGTTCCAAACCCCAGATCATATCCAGGTGGGAATGCTTGTCTTCTCCCCCCTGGGCGGAGCATCTCACAAAGGGATGATGTAATTCTACGAGTCATGCAGTGGGTCCTTGATGGCTCATTAAACAGAGATAAGCTCCGGAGGGAGTTATCAGGGATGAGCAGGAGATAACGAGCACTGCCCCACCTGCTTTAACAGATTGTGAAGATGATAATAGAATACATGTTTTTGGTTACATCTTACATTGTAACCTAGGACAAGTTTTATTTGATCCTACATCAAATATAGATGATCTTACATTTATGCTGCTTTCTTGCACAAAGTCATTCCTGGCAGTTTATAGTTCTGCCTCTGGTGAGGAAAAAAAAACCCCTTTAAAGTGCAATTAACTTCAGAAAGACAAACAATAACTGTGACAAGTGCCTCCACCCCTCTTGATGGCATTGTAACATAAAATAAGGTGTAAATGCAAGCAGAAATCTGTTATATGTCTGCTCACAGTTTTAATAGCAGTGTCTCAATCATGTATTATGTTGCGGAAAAAGGTGTTTGGAAAGATTTTTCCCTAGGGATCAGACTAAACACAAAAATAAGGTGATCACTCTACTCACCTCAATTCCTAGGAAAACAAGGTTGATGTGATTGCTTTCTGCTTGTTTTCTCTCCAATAACATGTTCACGTGTTGGCAAATTTCAATTAAATTCAATGGAGCAACAAAAAAACCTCAGAGATACTCAGGTCTTAAAAACGTCATGGAAATGTGAAAAAGCTGTGATCTGAGTTGGACTCATCCACCTTTGAGACACAGATCCCTGGGAAACACAGCTTCACTCATTTTGCTGCAGCACAGAGGCACTACAGCAGCAGTAGCTGTGTCAGCACTCACCAGACCCACGTCAGAAAAGGCAGGGAGGGTCCCAGAAGCTGTGCTGTGGTCTCTGCACAGTGTCTGTAGACAAGGGTGGAATGAATCTCCCTGCCTTCAGATGTCACAGTATGGACACCTATGGCTGAACAAGTTGTTTAGACTCCTTTTACAGCTGAGACTGAGCAGCACATTTTTCTGGGGCATTGTTCACCTTACCAATGTCCAGAACAGACCAAAGGAATTGCATGTCAGAAGTACTTATTTATCTCTACTTCTGGGTTTGCTTTTTGGAGGAGTGGGTGGGAGGCAGAAGCATACTCCTGCCCACACCGTTGCAAATCTGCAAACGGCTGGTGCTGATAGAGCCCATGAGAACACTTCTGCAAGTAGAGGATAGAACACAGCCCATGAGCACCTTGCCTACAGCTGTTGATCGCTAATCTTGTGTTTCTTCAATTCTGCAAATGCTTCTTTCCTGACAGTACTTCTGCAGTGCTACGCAGATGGGCACATGGATCTGAAACACACTGAAATACCACCTGTTGGGCCAGCAGCTCTGCTCTAAGCTATGCTCAGAGTAATGTTGTGCCAAAAGCAAACCCTGCAAAACCCATTGGTATGTAGAGCTCATATTCCATGGGGGCCCTGTGCCACCACCAGCCACTTGGTCACTCTAACATCTGCAGGACTTCATACGAGAGTGCCAGTCCCGCAGCACATGCTCTGAAGGCTTGCTTTCTGTGTCACTTCATGTTAGGCACAAGGTGATTCGTAATCTGATCACTCAGCTGGCAAATGAGACCGTTGCATGCCTGGCAGGCTGCTCCTTGGCAAACCTAGGCAGCAAATCCATAGCTCCAGTTCCAGCACAGTGAAAAGCTTCCAAGTAAGATGCAAAACTTGCTTTGGGCGAGGTTGTATGTTGGAAACCTTTTCTTTAGCAACCCAAGGCCACTAAGCCTTGGGTTTCCCTACCAGTTCCATAATGTTTGTATTAAATACGCAGGCTCCAAAGCACCAAGGAAAATATCAGCAATTTCACAGCCACAAATACAACTGTGCCCTGGCTGCTGCCACTTGGTGTCACTGGCTGTCATAGTTCTGGTGCCTGCCCACGCCCCAGGGCATTCACAGATGTTCTTCTGTCCTCTCTCCACAGCCCGCCTGACCCAGCACCACAGAAACAGCCCGCCCACATGCTCCTGACCTCAGACTTCTTCTTGTGGGCACAGGTCCAAGCTCCTGGCCCTGGGCAGAGCTGCACAGGCCAAGGGGCAGCTTCCCCATCCCCACAGTCCCCTGAGCCAAGGCCATGTGCCCTGCGCCCTAGACAGGGTTTGGGAGAGAAGCAGGTGGGGAGGTGAGCATAGGGCCATGCATGAGTGTCTCAGCCTGCTGCAGTGCAGGTACAAAGCAAATTTGCTTTTTTAAGGGAGCATATTAAACTTTGCCTTTAACTCTGCCTGGGAGTGCTGGGTTGGGGGTGTCCTTAGATGTCCTTCTGCACTCTCCTGCGTGGCAGACTGACCTCACTGGAGAGTCCTTCAAATTGACCAGCAAATGCAGGTCATTCCTCACGTTGCCCTTTTTTTTCAATGAATTCCTAGTGGGGATATCACATTGGTCTTCTAGCAGGAACATCAGAATAAATTCTTCAAATACCTTCTTATGCTGCAAACCACACCATCAACAGCTTTTGAAAAAAAGAGTGCAGGGCTGAGGAAAAGATCCCTTCCACATGGAGAAGAGCCACATGGTCTCTTCTCCGCTTTCTTCAGTTCTCAGTAACTTTTTTCACTTCTTAACAGCCTCAGCTATTTCCTTTCGCTACGCTTTAGCTCCTACCATTCTGCTTACAGCAGCCCACCTCTCTCCTCTCCTTCCCCCTCCTACTTTCTTTGAAGACCTTCTTGAGAACAAACCACATCCTTACATTCTCCTCATTGTTAGAGCCTCCACCACTGCTGCTGTTATGGTTCTTCACTACTTTTTGATAAAGTGGTCTTGGCACAGATATGAACCTAAGTGCTCTTCAGATGTTCCCACCTGCAGGTGTGCAGACTATCCCAGTAAGCTTATTTTACATATGTTTGAACTAAGTTCCCCTTAAGTACGCCGTATACACCTCAAAACTCTAAATTATTCCTTGCAATAAGTGCAAGCTGTCCATGACTTTGAAAATCAGTGCAGGTTTGTGGTCCAGTAAAAACAGCTTGCTAAACAAAATGCTGGACACTTCAGTGAAAGAAAACATTATTATTCCTGTTTGCGCCATTTACTCTGGGCTTGATTTTGCAGCCATTGATGCTAAATCTGTGCATTGTTGGATCATCCAGGAATTGACTCAGACTTGAGCTCCCTGAAGCACAGGTATGTGACTGAATTCTCATTACACTGCCAGAAGCATTTGCACTCTCCTACAAAGGGCATGGAGAAGTGATCACAAAATCCATCTCGTGTCAGCTTATGCAGACCACACCATCTCTATCCTTCAGCTTGATGATATTTTTCATTCTGTGACCCTAACCCTCTTTGCACTGTAGAAGTGTCTGAGTTTATATTTGTCTTAAGGGAGTAGCCTTGCTATGTCCAAGCAACACCTCTGACAGATTAAACTGGTTTTGCAATTTGATCAATATTTGCTACATCAAGAGGGAGCTTTCTCATTGACCTGGAGCACACTGGAGGCACAAAATGCAGGCCTTCTTCTTACTGATCTGTTTCACACATGCATTCATGTGAAGGGAAAATGTTTTTGTGAGGGTTGTACTGCACATGTTGGAAGATCAACAGCAGAGGCCTCTGGACTGAAATAGATGAGAATCTGCTGTGCTAAACTGGCCAGACAGGAAGCAAGAAGAAAGGCATATTGCTCTTTTGACATTGTGTTCCTAATGGGTTCAAACCTAAGAATGTTGTCCCCACATTAGCAGGAGATACTTCAGTCCTGTAGGTCTTGTCCCAAACAACCTTCAGTAGTTGAATGCAGAGCAATTCACAAGGGAGTTTTGCTCTCCAACCATTTGGCATGGTCAGTGGGAAGCACGGTACTACAGGCTGGCTCTCTAGGCCAAGCTCCATTCCTCATGGAGAAGCAGAAATATGACTGCATTGTCCAACACAGTGGATGCTTTACACCTCCAGCTGGTGTGATGAGGCACATGACAACTGTACTTACCACATCTCCTGCCTCTCAGTTGAGTACAAATAGGTCTGGCACCAGCTCCATGCCCTGATCCTCAGTGCACAGAGAAAAATGGAGCTCCTTCACTACCCTCCATAAGTGACAATTCTATCTACCTAGCTGATGTTTTGAAGCTGTTACCAGATCCCTTTAGTTACACAGCCAGTGAACAAGAAGCAGTGACAGAAAACCTATTTGTGCAGACTTGAGTCTGACCCTGCTGGTTTCTGATTCTGTCTCCTGTTTTCCCTCTGTCCTGCACAATATCTGTGAGGTCAAGGATGAGCAGATTTCAGTCCACCACGGTCACTGCCTGATCCAGCTGTGGCTCCTTCACTCACATCCCAGTGGGAGCATGAAATTTTAAGATGCTTGCAGGGTTGCAAAGTTCCTCACAGCTGCTTGCTGTCATGTAAAGCTGTGCACACACTGGAGGCACACAATGAACTTGTCATTATTTTGCTTCAATTTTTTTGCACCTCTTGTTGTGATTGCTGTACTATCCTGGGAAGCTTCTCCTGAAAATTTTGGTGCTCCAGCCGCACTCAGTGTCTTGCAGCCCAGTCCCAAAGGCCACTGTACCCTGTTAAAACCAGGTCAAAATGGGACCTGTTACTGAGGCGAACCCATCTCTTAGTGCCATAGCAATAGAGGCACAAGCTTCCTGCTTCAGGGACTGGTGGCTTTAGCTCAGGCACCTCTGCCCACATGGACCACAGATGTCCCTCGAAGGCCTGTATTCTACACTCCTCATCCTCAGCCCAGCCAAGACAGGGAATGGTGTGTCGCAGTTTGAAGCTGGCTAAGTGCCAGGTACCCACGGGAAAAGAAACCATCTACTTATTTTCTTCTGCTATAGCTGAGCAGAGGAGGGGGAATTGAAAACTTCATTTTCATGAGCTGAGATAAGGATTATTGAAAAAAACCCAAAAAAACCCCCAATACTTTAAGGCAAAACAGGTTCAAAACTTAAACAGTATCAAGATTTATTCTTAACAGAATTAAGAGTAAAAAGGGTAATGAGAACCAAAGCAAATCATCAGGAGACCTTTCTTTCCCAGACCTTCCCTCTTTCCACCGACTGCGCAAGGAAACAAAACACAGAGTTTTGGTCAGTATTTCACTTCTTAAAAATCTTTCTTCGGTATGCTTAAGTAAAAGAGTTTCTTCTGCTGTGCCGTGCGATCCTTCCCACGGGAGATGGTTCTCTGCGAACTTTTCTAGCGTGCTTTTAACAAGCGGCAGTCCCACTCGAACCTGCTGCAATGTGAGTCCCTCCTGCGGGCCAAGCAGTCTTCCCACCACTGCCTAATATGGGTCATTTTATTTCATGGGGTTTAGTCATCTAAGGATGAGCTGTTCTAGTTTGGAAGTGAAGGCTCTCTTCCTCTACCTCTAAAAGTAAGGGTCATCTCTCTCTGTTCGAGTTCCTCACTAAATTACAGCTTTTCAGCATCCACGTGCTCCAGCGTGAGTACTCTTCTTCATGAGCTGCACATGGATCTCTGCACCCCCCATGCACCTCATGAATTATAGGGAAACAGTTTGTTGTATTATAGTCCTCACCACGGCTCGCAGGAGAATCTCAGCTCCGGCGCTTGGAGCACCTCCTGCCTCTCCTTTTCTTCACTGACCTCGGTGCCGCCATCTTGGTTTTCATCACTTTTCCTTTTGCTCTGACTTGGAAGAAAGTTGGTGTCTGTAAGTTGCAGTTGAGAGGTTGATCTCATCCGGGCTCCACATCAGAGGATTGTTCGCCATGTCTCTTGCTGCTGGCCACGTAGTCCCTGCCAGCACCGCACGGCCGGCCCCAGTTGCGTGGTCCTTGCCAGCATCGCACGGGTGGCTCACCACCCATTAGGAGAAGAAAGAGAACTTCTCGCAGTTTTTCCTTTCTTAAATATGTCATCACAGAGGTGCTACCAACTTGTCTGATTGGGCTAGTAACCTACCCATCGTCAGAGCCTTCAGCAATTGGCTCTGTGCCAGACATAGACGTTTCGAGCAGCTTTTCTCATGCCCCCACCAAAAAAACAGACTGTGTTAGACCAGAGCAAAGGGTTAGACAGTCTTGCTGTCAGACATGGTCCTGCCACAGCCCCTGAGATGTCCACAGGGCCTTGTGGACCCGTTGCTGCCACCTTGGATATTGACACAGCTCCTCTATTTTGTTTTGGTTGTAGCTTGGCTTTCTCAGGCAGCTGCTTCTGGGAGACCTTTCCAGCAAAATGGCTGATTCATCACCTCCTTCCCTTTGGGCTTCAGAGAAAGTGTGGCTCATTTCTCTGTAATCTGTGTCTACAAGGGCAACAACAGGACAGGATCGTGCTTCAGAGTCTCACTGTCCATATTTCCCACCAGAAAATCACAGCATCACCTTCAGAGAGCACTAACAGCTCTGGGACCCCCTGGTCCAGTCAAAAACTTTTATTTCCCTATCTTCTTCTGCACCTGCAAGTCCTCAGAGGCCCTGACACAACTTTTTTCCACAGCCCAGGGATTTTTTTCAGGGGTTACTTTAGCACTACAGTTGCTTACGTACCTCTGCATGGTACAGAAATGAATGCAATTTCCATTCACATTCATGCTGACTCGGCCCATCTCCTGCTGCAGCTTTGTTCACTGCTCTTGTGAAGAGCACCTCTGAGCTCCCAGGCTTTTGCCTTCTCCTCTTTCCATGCCAGGTGTCTTCTCTCAGTGCTTGCAGACTCCAATGACATGATGTGGTTCACTGCTGCTTCTATATTTCACTCATCATGCCTGGCACTCCCATAGCTTCTCATGTTTGTCATGGTACACGCAGCTCAGCAGACTGATTTTGTGAAGTTAAAGGCAGGGTTTTTTCATGCCACCCTGCCTCAGCTTTCAGTTTTCCCATTGTTTTGATTCTTCTGTCATAGGCACCATACCAGAGCACTACCTTGCACACATCTAAGATTTTATGCTTGGTGAATGCCCTGTTAATTCTGGATTGTTCAATAGCATCCTTGAGTGATTTGTCCCAGATCCCAATCAGGACTTAGTCTTTTAACCCATTTAACCAACCCCTTCTGGCTTGGATCTTTCCTAAACTCCTCTCTTTTGCTGTTTGTATAGCAAATACTATACATATGCTATTTGTGCTCTCAGCTCAAAGCCATTTCACTCACGTATTTAATATACAATGCAGTGATATTCCTCCAGTCTCTTCTGTGCAGTTTCACAAAGACTTAACTCCACCAGCACTGGCTGTCACCTATTGCAAAGATCAACTGCACCAGAACTAGCTATTCTTCCTGGGGTGTGGTTGGGAAGCTGCAATTTTTTGCTAGGCAAGACTCATAGGATTTCTTTCACCTGTAAACTAGAAGTTAAATTGTGACGTATCTGTAGTGGGAACCAAAAGCACGTGTCAGCTACGAAAGAGGGAAATATCTTCAGTAAAGATGCCTTATTTTCTTTAAATGTCTCTGGATATTCAGGGAAAAATTACAGAGATATATCCCTGCATGACAGAGAGCCAAAAACTTGAGAATGCTCCAAACCAAGGGCAGTGCATTGGTCTTCTTGGCAGCCGGGTGGAAAGTTGTGCAAGACATGGAGCAGAGTCAGATGCTCCTCTCCTTGAGTTAGTCTCCTTAAGTTGTGTCTTGTGCTGCATTGTGAGCCTGAGATTCTATATGAGTACCCTTGACTGCTCCCTCTGCAGAAAAAAATCTTTACCATCACAAAGATCACTGTGATCTTTACCATCACAGTGTGTTCCTGTCGCACACACTGAGATCAATCCAGCCCAGAGTCCAGTCGCTACAGGGAATGTAAGAGCATGCTCCAAAAAGAGGGATAGGAACAACCATGGAGGGACATTCTCTCTACTTTACCTTCCCAGTATTCGGCACCACTCTCTCAGGAAGAATTCGATTTCTAAACACATCACTGATGAATGAGATGTTAGCTCATCCCATACTGATGTTCTGTAAAATTAAAAAGGGCATTATGTTAATTACAAGCTGTTAAAGTAGTAAAGCAATTAATTCTTCGTTATATCTTATCCCTTCTCTTTCTGTGCCTTATGCGTACCTACTCCCTGTGGCTTCAGAGAATTGAAATGCTGGAAAGCCCTAGTCCCATAATGTGCGTTACAGACCCATTCAGAGCAAACACTGCAAGTCAAACCTGTCAGCAGCAACATCTGACAGGCCTGACAAATGCAAAAGTACCCACCAGCACCAAGATCTTTCACGACTGATCTGAAAGTACTTTAAAAAAAGGTCACTGCCACGCATCCCTCTCGTGTGGGGGACCACTAGAGCTGTGGCTTGCCCGGTGTCACCCAGCTGCAGAAGTGGGACCAGGGACACCCAGTGTGTCTGTGTAGCAGCATTTCATGCTTGCAGTTCATCCTCCTGCCATCCACCAGACCGCCTCAGGGAGCAGGCTCAGGCAAAGTGAACTCGTTCAGGTCAAACCGATCCAAAACTGGTCAGTCACGTCACCAGTCAGTTCAGAGTTGTGTATCTAACAGTTAATTGTGCAGGCTTACACAGGCTTGGCCCAGAGCCTGGTTAAACTTAAAAGCTCCCCACTGACCTGATTGAGCTTTGGCCAAGCTCTGCCCAGTGGGAGAGGGATTGAACAGCAAAGTTCATCGTCTAAGCCAAAGCCCTAATTACAAGCCAAGGCTGCAACTCTGGTTTAGTTGGCCAATAATTCTACGATGGATCAGATACCAGCACTAATTCCACATACAAGATAATAATTTAAAATATCTGTATGCATTTTAATGCCCAAGATTCATAAGAAGTTCTAAATTAGTCTCTTGTGGAATCCTGTGACCTTTAATGCTTCCTCAGATATATGCTGCATTGAACACTGCATCACTGGCCTTTAAGCAGCAGATCTGGTGTCACAGTGACAGATAAATGGAAGTGATAACGTAATAGCCAGAAAGACACTAAGCATTTTATATATTAAAAAACCTGAGTTTTCTAAGAAAGAGAAAATTCAGCAGTGCTTATGTGTTACAAGAGGTTTGGCATATAAAACACATCTCTCTCCAGCTGCTTCTACTTAATTCATCCGCCAGGTTGAGAAGTATCAGCCTCGGGTCTCTCCTCTCTCACCCCGAGACTGGCTGTGCAGCTTTGGCCACCACTGCCCTGACTGTGGCTAGCAGACAGCTAGCAGACACAGCCACATTCTAGGCAGCTGACATTTGCAAGGGATCTTGGTTTTCAAAGCAAAGCCATCTCTTTTGAAAGTCTCACCCTTCTGTGGTACCTGAACAGCAATGGAGCATTTCGGGGAGGCAGCCAAGGGGGTGAGGGGAGATGCCCAGGTGTTGGCGTGAGAGTTGTCCCAGATCAGCTTTCATCCTCTGAGGCACAGTCCGGAGCTGCTGGGGTGCCTGTGGGAGCCGGTGCCCACTGGAGACTTCTCAGAAACACTGCGGACGCGGGTGAGTTAGAACCTCACACCAAGTGAAGACACCAATCGTCGTTTCCTTCCTCTTTTCCAGAGACAGAAACAACCACCACCACACCGAGGCCCCTGCCCTGCTGCTCCACCCCTGTATGAATCATACCCAGGGTGAGAGGAGCAATGACAGAAACCCCCCTGCCAGACTTGTGTGGGGCGGTTGTGAAAGACCTGAGACAGACATGTCGCTCATTCCCTTCATAACCAGAAAGGCAGCAATAGCTATTATCTGGTTTGCTAATAACTGACTCACAGCTCACGCAAGGCCGGAGGCCAGCTCCCCACACTCAGGAAGGCATGTGCCACAGGGTTTAGCTCAGTGCTTGGAGACAACCCCCCTCCTCCCGCCTCCAAAATGCAGCAGCTGGAGCCCAACTACCAGTACAACAGCGGCTGCAGAAACCAGGCCTCGGCAATGACTTGGACACCGACACTGATTTTAGAAATGGCACACAAAATAAATGTGTTACTGCAAGGCCACCTGCAAGTGACAGAAGTCTGACTGAGGCAGGGCCAGGTCTGTTTGCAGAGCAAGGCAATTGCCTATGATGCAGATGAGAGAATCCTGAGGAACATCTCTTCTGTCCTTCTGAAAACACAGGGCAGCTTCGTGGTGATGCTCTTCTGCCTCACGAGTGACACGGACCGTGCTGACACACAGCAGCTGCAGTGTCACATCACAATAGAGCGAGAGGTCCAGGCCAGTGGAAAGGCCACCACAGCTGTAGTTAAGCAGCTGTATAATATAAACACCTAGATACACGCAAAAGTTGTTTTCTCCCTGAATTTTGTTTTCAGTAGCTGGCTGCTCAGAGCACAAGGTGAAGGGCATACAGGTCAGCTAGGACAGATACACACTGATAACTAGTCAGGATGTTTTGCTCTTACCATTGTGAAGGAAATCTCTGAGACATAAAATATGTTTCCTCACACACAGAGACAAAAATTCATTACTGTCGTTTCAGAGCAAGGGAGTTTGGCTAACCCAGTTGTGGTCACATCTGGCTTGTTTAAGGGGCTGAACTGACTTTTAATTAAGTTAATTAAGTTAAGGTAGTTAACTTGCTCACAAAGGCAAGAGCAGACAAGTGTTCTGATGTTCTGAAATGAAGCTTTTTATTCTTTTCACATTAACCTGAGCTATGTGCAACCAAAGCACATGAGAAAGTGCTAAAAATACATGGATTGCCCCATTTATTAGAAATTATTCTAATAGCTGTATTCACTCAAATGCCATAGTAACACAGGAAAGGCTGAGATGTCAAGAGTGCTGACGTTTCTTTTTCCTTCATGTCTGATCCCTCTGGTGACTTCTTCCATAATGGTGCCATATATAGAGTCCCTTAAACACATTTTTTTTATTAACACAAGCATCAGCTAGTTTGTGTTCATAGACTTTAGTAATCGCAGAGTACCCACAAAAATTGCACAAAAATTTGCAAACTGTTAATTGCAAATATCAGGCAAAACAATATCAATTATATCTAGCAAGCTCGAATAATTTTCCATCTGAAAAATTAGACGGTCAAGAGTGATGATTTGAAACATATTTTTACTATTTACTTGTAGAAAGTATTTATATTGTATGCTGCATATCAAGAAAGTTTAAAAGCCTGAGAAATCTGTGTTTAAAATAATCCTTTTTTAAAAAAAAAACTTTTAACCTATTTTAATAGCAAGCAAAAATAAGATTAGCAATAGAATAACAAACTGATAGAAGGATAGCAGATAGAAGGAGAATATTTGAGCAAGGTCTCTTCCCTCAGCTGAAAGCTTGACACAACTAAGGCAAGGCTGCACACTTGTTAGTTTTGTTGTTTTTCAGAGCAAAAGAAGTTGAAATTTCACATGTGTCATTTTAATGTATTTTAAATATCAGAGCCAGGTTTTAACCTCTGAACAGTACCCAAGGACCCTGTTACCCAAGTAAACACAAGCAAAACCACCCTGGAAGGGTTTCACAGGAGACCTCGGCAGTCCCTCATTGTTCCTGCCACAGACAACAGGGCTGCAGTTGTGCAAGCTGCAAACCCCAATAAGCCATTTGGCCAAATCTTCATCTGAGTTCTGGTGTGTCTAGATTTCAACCTCTGTATTGGGGTTGCCACACTTTTTGAGCACCTCAGTTCTATAGCTCAGGGATAACTGCATAATTACAGACACTAGAATATATGTGCTTCGCAGTTTGTTCCTAGTGAAAAGTGCCTTTTAGCTTTGAGAATCTGAAAATAATCAGGCTGTGAAAATTTTAACCATTTTTTCACAGAGCACCAAACCAAAATCCCCATTACTTTATACTCTTTCCAAATTAATTTTAAAAATCTGCTGGCTTTCAGTGGCCTCACACCTTGCCCTGGCTCTAGAATGCACAATCAAGAATATATCAAGCCATCGTAAATTTCATGTGTGTCCTGTATCGTCAGTTCAGGCATCTCAAGGAAGCCTATCCATTTGGCTTCAGTGAATTCCAGCAGACATCGATTTCTTCATTTTGTAACACACCATAACAAGCTTTGGGAAGCTAATAGAGATGAGATTTTCAGTTACAGTGTGGTTCTGGAGCGCATCTTTATCTGGCTTCGTCTGTGATAACAATTCTGTCGAGCCTTTTGGTGCCTGAATGTGGCACTTTGTGGCAGATACCACAACACAGCATTCTCATGTGGCAATTACTGTTCTTCAGCACATAAAAACGTCAGCATGAACTGTTGTAAACAAACTTTAACCCACTGAGGAAAAAAAAAAGACAATTGAAAGGAGCATTCTGGAAAAAATACGTCTTAAAAATAGTTGAAACCAGGTATTAGTGGATTGCGGAGTGGGGAATTAGTGGAGTGGGGAACATAAGAAAAATGTTCCCAGTTGTAACAGATTTGAAAATTCATAACATGACATTTTGCATGCAATCTTTAATGTTCAAACAGTAACAATGGCTACTTTTAAATAGGGTTACAAAACTCAAGGCTTCCAGAGGAGAGGCGTTGCAAAAGTTGACATGTAAAAGCATTTCTCCCAAAAGCCAAAAGATTTTTAACCGAGGACCACAAATACCTGGCCACTTGCATAACTCTACACGAGTACAATGCCATTCAGATTCTTTTACAAATATGTCAGTTTTAGTGTTTCAGGAATAAATCAACACTTGAGGAGAAAGAGAAGTAGGAAAGAGAAGAATTCAGGAAAGATGGGTGGTGACAGAAGTCCTTGTCTTGTGTGCTCAGGTGCAAAGTTTGTAAAGATTTAAGGCTGATATAAAAACCTCATATGAAACCAGGATATTTTTAAGATCAGAAACCTCCCTTACAATCAGGTTGATGAGTGGTAAATATTTAACAGTCTAGAAACTGGTGGAACAATCACAACACCAGGTGTTCCGTGCCCCACTGGCATTCAAGGTGCCCACAATGTAAATACTTGCTCACCTACATCACAGGTGAGATAGTCCCACTGTGCTATGTGCCGTCTTTTATGGCACCATGCTATAAGCCCCCCAAAGGTTAGTTAAGAGCTAGCTGAAGGACAGGGAAAGGGACAAAGAAAATCTTGCTGCACTAAGAAATTCTCTTGGGATGAGACAGATCTGCAAGACCTGAGAGAGGGTGCAGAACAGAGGGGACAGATAATCTGAGGAGGAGGGAACTGCCGCAATTCACAAGGAATGTACAGGACTGTGTCTTAAGCCCACTTCATCTTCTAGCAGAGTTCTTTTATACACCTGAAGTTTCCATCTCCTTAGCCTGCCTTTCTGTGCAGAAGGGTAACTTGGCCCCACTACATACATCCGGATTTGACTCTTAGACTTGACAGGCTCCCCAGGGTGCAAAGCCTGTTTCAGTCTTACTTGGATACAACATAGGCAGTTATACTTAGTATGCAAACTCAAAAAAAAAGTCATTTAGCCATTCTAAAGACACCCATTCAACCTTGCTCTGTACATAATCTTTTACTAATGTAAGTGACTGATTTCACTAAGCACTGCTTCAAAAAAAAAAGTGGACTACAAATATGTGAGAATTTAAGTGCTCGTGAAAAAATACCTTCCATCTCTGGGGACTGAAGTCTTTTGCCTCCAGAACTACAGCAGGCACAACAGAGGTGATGGTAGCACAGACTCATCCCTGCCAGCCCAACCATATGTCTAAACCAACCCCGTGTGCAAGCCCTGCTGAGGTTGTAACCCAGTGAAGTCTAGGAAGAATCAGATTAGTTTCCTGTCTTTGACCACATTGCTGAGGAACAATACTAAAGCAACAAATCTCACAAAACTGCAGGACAGCTGTCAAATGTCACTAAGTTTTGATCACTCCTATGCTGGACATACTGTTGGCTGTTATGCAATGACTCAGGCATGTCTGAGAAGTGCTAGGCTTGCCTGCAGGCCATTTATTACATGGCTAGGACAATTCATTTCTGTGGTTAGCTGAAGAGAGAACCTCCAAAATATTAAAACAAACTTTTGGGGTTTTACAACAATATATACAAGAGTCCTCTAAATAAAATACATATTGGTCAGGTTTTACATACTAAATCCTTAAGTAAAAAAAAATCCACACGGACAGAGGTGGGGGTTGATCCAGGCAGAAGTTTGTTATTAAATAAATGCAGATGCAGACAAACCAACAACTGAGGAACACTGACAGAAACAAAAACAAAATCAGTATAGCTGTTATCTGCAGATCTCCAGGCTAGGCCTGCTCCAGTCCAGGCTAGCAAAGTCCAAACACAGGCTTGAGAATAAGAGTATGCACCTTTAATTTTTCAAGATAGCGCCCATGTGTTTTGGAGGGGAGAGGATCAGATAAAGAGCACATCTGTCTCACAAGAGGCACCTGCACTGTGGTCCTGCCAGGAGCCCTCCTTTGATTCACCTCCCATTCTCTCTTCTGCAGTATCTTTGTGAGAAAATAGAAAGAACAAATGTGAGCAAAACCACTGCTTACAGTCCTCAAAAGATCTTGCACTCATTAATGGAGAAGAGCTTCCGCCTGTTTTGCCTTTTGGCTTGATTGACTGCTGTCCGCACAGCATATTCAAACACCTGCTGCACCCCCCTGTTGCTGAGGGCAGAGCACTCCAAGTAGCCTTTGGCTCGCACATCCTGGGCAAGCCGCTTTCCGTCTATCGGGCTGATGCAGGAGGAACTGTAGGGACCCGTGTCACGCTGGTCAGTCTGAGTAGCCACCACCAAGACGGGGATGCGGGGCAAATGGCTGCGGATCTCGCTGATCCATTTGTTCCTCAGGTTCAGAAAGGAATTGTGGTTTGCTACCGAGTAGCACATTAATACCACATCTGCCTGTTGGTAGGAGAGGGGGCGAATGCCTTTAAAGGCATCACTGCCAGATGTGTCCCAAAGACCTAAGCTAATCTGTACACCATCCATGAAGACATCCACTCCGGTATTTTCATATACGGTGGGTCTGTAGTCATCTGGAAAAGTCTCAGAGGTGAAACGTACCAAGAGAGATGTTTTCCCAACTGCAGAGTCTCCCACCAGAACACACTTGATTGAATCCAGCATTTTATTAACGTCCAAGGCCAAGAGCACCGTCTCTGTGCAGCAGGAGTGGGATGGAGAGATGCAATGGTCTTAGAGGCCTTCTATATAACTTCCATTTAGTGAGAAACCATCCAAATCTCTTTACTTCTTATGACTTGATTCTGTCACCTGAGACTAAGATTCCGTTTTCTCCCACATGCCTCTGTTGGTTTTAAATCTTCAGTGAGTCAAATGATGTTGCTGGAAGAGTAAAAATAAAATGTAACATTTATAACCCACAGAGAACAAACCATTCCTCATCAAGATAAAGATGTCTGGACACATCTTTGGACAGCCATGGCAAGTATCCCTTATTGAGGATGATGAACTTTGCCATTTCCTCTCAGCTGGCTGTGTGTGCAACTGCCATTCACGTAAATAACCTTCTTGCTGCTCCACAGGGGCTAACAGTCTTATCACCATTGCCATTTTCCACTGACACAAACTATTTTTCCCCCAAATTGTCTAAACACTAATAAAATTAATTTAACTCTGGTATAACTGCTACTAATACGCTGTGAGATATTCCCTGCCTTCGACTTTCACCAAGACTGACAGAATCCTGAATCCTTAAATGATCAGTTCAGATTCCCTTGAAAATATACCCATGCTCTCTAGAGGTACTCAAAAGAAAAAAAGCTCTCTAGAGATACTCAAGAGAAAAAAAAGAGAAAAAAAACTTTGCTAACCAGTTTGACTATTTAAACAATCCTATATGGAACAGTAACACGGAACCACTTGTGACAACGAGGAAGCAAAGACTTCAGGTGTGAATCTCAAGTCACATGAACCCGAACAATTTTCAAAAGAAATGAAGGATTCACAGCAAAAATACCCAAAAAGAGTTTAATTTTTTCCTTACAAATTATTTTCAACAGTCAAGAAGCACAAGCCAAAGAAAGCCCCACTACCGATGCTTGCCCCAGTCAAAATTTCATTTGAAGGGAATATAACTGTCCTGGCATTTACTCTCTTGTAAAACTGAACTAATAGTACTCTTCAGAGTATGTAATTGCTTTTGAGTTCCTGCCAGCATTCAGTCAAATTTTCCTATTTTGAAAGCATTTGTTTCTTCCCCACTAGCTGCATGCAAGATTCACTGCTCACACAGGGTTACACACAAGATGCTCTGAAAATCACTAACAGCAAAACTGAAGATAAATTAGTTCTGATGAACAAGAGTAATTAAAAAAAAAGTATCACTGCATAATTTCAAAATGTCATGTGTTTGTTACATAAATAATATATTTCTGTTTCCTTCATGTATGTAGAGAGACATCACAGCTGAAGGCTATTCGCACAGAAATGAACGATGGCCACAAAGGGCATGTACTACATTTTACTGTAACGCTCTCCACTTTCAGTGCCCTAACACACCACAATCCCCTCTCCTTTCTTTCTAGTACACTCCAAGCTGTGGCTTACTCCACAAAGGGGGAAAAACAAAGGAAAAGTGCTAGATGAGCTTAGAGAGAACATTTTACAGGCACTGACAACTGCTATTTGCCCTGCTTTCATTTTGCAGTGAGGCCGTGCCCTACCTCCTCTTGTGCTGCTGGGCACACCTGCATCTCTCCCACCAGATGCCCCGGCTGAAGGAAGATGTGTGGCCGGAGAACGCTGCTTCATATAGGTGGCACCGAGTCTGCAGGGCCGGCCCTGTGCGTACTTGAGTTACGGTATCAACGGGAGTCATTGCAACAGACGGTGCTTCCTGGCCTGCCAGCGAGACCACGCTCTCACCGTCGCTGCTCGCTTCTAGGAAGTGGGATGGAGGCTAGGCTGCTTCACAACATTCCTGGCTGCCGGGAAACAAGCTGCTCCATGAATTTAAGTTTCAGTGGCAGCAGTTGAAAATTTGCTTTTAAAGATTCATTAGGTCTAACTCCACCCTCTTGCCTTCTCTGTTCTCCAAACAAGCTCTCAAGGGAATTAAACAAGACCTTTACAAAACACATCTATGAAATATTCAAAAAGCATATGTAGGATGCTTTTCCTTTTACATTCCAATTGCTTATATGAACATTCCAATTACTTATATGAATCCTAATCTCTCTTTCAGAGTATTCTACTTCAAAATTGGGTCAGCAATACAGTTTGAGAACACCTCAATTCACCAAAAGACAATAGCGTCCTATTCAGACAAAGCTGCATACTCTCAGGAGAAAGTTTCCACATATCAAGTATTCTTTTCAGAACAAATATTTCTTTGGTGCGAGTAGTCCTTACTGCCTTCAGGTTCATTATTTTGTGCATATTGGAATGTGGGAGAAAATAAGGACGTCCAAAGCACGACTTTTGCAATTTCATAAATGCAGAAACAAAGAAAACAGATAAAAGAATTGTTCTGGAACTCAACTTGTTGATTACCAGGTCCAATTATACTGGCTATTTTGAGAGAAATAGCCAGTATAAATGATTAAAGACTGAACGAGATATTAAGGACTAGTGAATATGGCTAGTTGACAGACGTAACAAAAGCTGAAATATTCCATTGTGACAGTGCAGAATTGTTTTCAAAGCAAATGATATTGATCTATACTCCATCAATGAATAATAAAAAACCCCTGGTATATAACAAGGTCCATATTCTGATCCTGTGGACAAACTGCCCTCAGTGGCACTGATCTTGCATTTGTTCACAACCATTTGTGTATCCCCATATATAAGCGGGGCTACATATGTGCATATTGAAGTATTCTCTTTAATTAGGCACATAGCTGGTCCTTGTTGCAGCCTCACAGTAAGAGCAGTATTATAGTATTAAAATAATTACGCAAGTTCACCTCAACAGATGGAAAAAGCTTGATTAAACATCAACAAAAAGCAGTGTCCTTTAAAGACAGTACTGGGCACTTCTGTGTCTCAGTATACAACCAGTTTTATAAATATTTGCAGAAGTTTTGGTCTCTTTCTCTCATATTCTGTCTTGGTCCAACAGTGTGGTATGCTACACCCATTACAAGATAGCAGAAAACCTTCTGATCACAGATTAGAGACGGAGTCTAAGCTACTGAAGAATTGTTTTTTTCTCCAACAATTTGATTTTCAAAAACTTACTGACTTTATTAAGTTCATTTTGTATCTGGAATTCAACACATAAACCTGTATCTTCTTTTATGCTTTTTTTGGTTTATGCTTTCATTGCTCATAACAATAGAAGATTTTATTTGAATAATAAGGTAAGACCTTTCATAAAATCATTAGGTATAAGAATGTATGTCTTATTCTTGTGTGGTCATGCTGAATAGTGATCTTTAGTAAACCTGAGGTTTTGTTCCCTCTGTCTTTGGAATACAGAACCCTGGCACCAGTGTGTGGTGACACAGACCTCGGACTTCACCAATGATGTGAGCACAAGAAGCCCTACAACAGTCACTCTCTGGCAGTGTCTGACCTGCACCTCAGCAATCTCACGCAGGTAAAATGCCTCACACTTGATCATGGCTGAATACGATACGGAGAAGGTGAGTGAGGTTACCAACCCGCAATGTGACGGGATGGGAAGTAGAGCACAGCAGCACCGAGCTCTTTGCAGGTAGAGGAGTCAAGTGAATATACATCCCATGAAAAACTAATATGGTATTTGTTGAAAGAGCTCTACCAACAAAGGAAAGCAGGACTGCTGTATCAAAAAGGGTAAATTTATCAACTGAACCAAATGGGATTGTCATGGGATTGTCAAGAATATCTCTGGCATCTACTATAAGATCACTGTGAGCATGACTCACTATGGCCAAACATCTCCAGGGGATGGACAGCATCTTATGATAGGGGAAAATAAAAACTGTCAGGAACTTCTAATTTCAAAACCTATCTTAGATATTGATAGTGCATATACTAGTTCTTGAAGAGACCTGACATGGCAAGGAAATAAAAACATTTATACTAATACAAAAGGTTGAAAACCACTGGAGAGACTTCCACTTGCTGTGCAATGCTTAAATGTACATATTGTCTTTGCCTACCTACTCTACTCTTTTAAGTCCCACCTCACACAGAAGTGGGGTCTGCAAAACAGTGCCTACAGTTCTTCTCCAGTGTGTTGATTGTAACCACTGCTCCTTCCAATTGCACGACAGATATGTAAGAATGCTCCTTGCATCCCTTAGTTATAGGCCATTGAGGAGAGGAAGGAGGCATGAAGACCACCCTCGCTGACCAGAACAGTGTGCAGCTTTACCTTCACCTCCATGGGCACAGTGGGCACTGCATGGCATGGACAGGGCTTGGGAACAACTCCTGCAAGCAGAAGGAGAGGGAGGAGGAAAGCTGGCAGGAGTCAAGACAGGGCAGAGACACTGTTGCCTGGTTAGTGACAGCACCCAGAAGATACAGCCCCTGTGACATGGAAACCATGGCTGTTGTGACTCCAACCTGGATGCTCTGCTACATCACGAGGTTGTCAAGGTCACACTACTTTGTTTTCAGCTCTATGGATGAGGTGTACTTGCTCCATTCACATAGAAACCTCCAGACTGCTTCCACAGCACAGGTCTCCTGAAAACTAATCCATCAGCTGCAGTCCGTCTGGAGACTGCAGCTGGTCTGCAAGCAAATGGCCCCTTGCTGCACCCGTCATGCATTCATTAAGCTGATTCTCTGACATTTGCATTATCTGTCTCTTGGTTTTTAACTTCTTTTAAGACAATTTTGATCTATAGCCCTGTCTTGCCAATCAGCCTCCCACCACCTCAGAGAGTGTCAGCGTTTCAGTCCATAGTGGCATTCAGTGGTGGTACCACTGCCATGAAGGAGAACAGGCTCACAGCCTGTACCTTTGCAAGGTGCTGCATCTTTTCCCCAAACTACTCCACCAAAAAATCTCCATTCAACTCATTCACTTCCCAAGCCAGCTACCACAGGTGCCATCTCTATTCTTTGGCCCAAGACCAAGATGGCAGGTTACTCATTGGCAGAATACTTCAGCTGTCTGATACATTTGTAATACTGATGGATTAATTGCCAGATTATCTTTCAGTATGCTTTTATATTTCAAAGAATTGAAAGGATGCTTAGAAGCTTGGATGAGAGCTTTTACATGGATATTTTACCCTTAAGTACAATCATTTCTGCAATCCCTTTCTAAAGTTAGAAAAGCCAGCAATATCAAAGCCAGGATGTCTTGTCATCTCAAAAATAACCTCCTTCCAGAATTAAAAAAAAAATTTGCAGACAGAAACTCTTGGAAATTTTTCTTTCACTCCCTTATTCACAAAACTGGAATCCTGTTCCTGTTTTCAAATTTCAGTGTTTTGTTTCGAAAAAAATACGAAACTAAATTTTGGGTTTAATTTCTAACTTATGAAATTTTGAGAAAATAGAGAATCACTTTCTTAGAAGCTTTTGCAAAAAATCACTTCTGGATCAAGACAACACCTGAAAATACCTCTGTTTATTTCTCCGGCAGTTTTAACAACTGCAAATGAAGAGAAGGATTTATGATCAAATATTCAGTAATCTTGTCAACTTTATTATTAGCAAGGGAACTCATGTTATCAGATTTAAAGGAAATTCCCTCATACTGAGAATGTGAAATCTTGATATAAAACAACAACAAACACAGACCAATGTTATTTACAAGACTAAATGAGATGTGAAGTCCTAGCAAAGGAATGAAAGCTTTTCGTGTAACAAAATTGACATATTTACACACATGCTCACACACTGCACGTTTATTTATACTGCATATTTATTTATACATACAAAACTGCTTAATGAGCTATCTTAAATTTTTAAAAAATTGCTATTTCATTGCTTTAGTAATAGTACCTATAATAATATATATATAAGCAATGGATTATGACACATCTAAAGATCTATTCAATTTACTATAGTCACTGAGAAAAACTATTTAACTCTCATTCTAATTATCCAGTTAGACAAAAGAAATATTTCTTTTATCTTCAAGAACCCTCTTGCTGTGACTAATCACACTTTGATTAAGCAACTTACAAATTACACATGAGCACAGATTATTAGACCCACTCCAAAAATTAACAAAAAGCCTGTAAGACTCTCATGTACTGATCCAAGATCCTAAATCTCCAAATAGAACTCAATGAGATCTGGCAATTCTAAGTACCCACTTAAAGATCCAAGCCATTAGCCTGAAGTAGTTTTCCTCCACGTTTATGGCTTGACATGGTAAATCACAGACTATGTGGCATTCATGTCATTATGGGGCATTTTTAAAAGGGATCCATTTTCAGCATAAATGTTGCCTCCTCTCCAAATTAAAATTTGGGTAAATCAAGTGTAGGAAAGTAATCCCTTCACAGAGGACCAGCTCATAAGCCATTCTCAGTCTGATCCAATATCCTCAAAGTCATCAAAAATGGAGCAGCATGTCATGCCTGAAGTTAGGCAAGCCTAGCGTTTTCTTTCTGCAAGATATTGGATATGTCACCTCTTTCCCACCCTCCTCTGTGCTAATTTTTCTCCTCTGCTCTTAAACAGAGAAGAAATTTTTGAGTTTCACTACAGATACAGCCGTACATGGAGCAGCTGGTGTGCAAATGTCACACGTGTGTACGTTCAAGCACAGAAGTTCATCAACCATCTGTCCATCTGCCTTCCCTCATAGTCGCTGTTTCCGTACACACACATATACACACATACATAGATATGTACATATATATTCACCACTGATATAGAACTACTTCTGGGTCCAGATGGGGATACAGATACACTTGCAGATGAACGTGGATAGAGTGCTGCGTGCTGACTGCAGTGCTATCACACGTACCTATGAATAGTTTTTCTACCAGAATGACTTACAGGTCAAAAGCAAATTTTCAGCAAGTCTAACTGCATTGTAGCCAACTGAAGCCTTGATAATATAAAATACATTATAGTTAAGTAATTGAGTTCAATCGGACTACTGTGTGTGCAGAATTACTGATATGTGGAAACGTTTGCAGCTTTAGGCCTCAAACCACTTCAAATTTTTCATGCCGCATCCTCTTTTAACATAGTTCAATTTTCTTGAAGTTTGAGACAATTCAAAAAGGCATTTGCAACATATTTTTGTAGGAGTTTTTTTTTACAGATTTAACTCTTCAAAATCTCCCAAAATTTTTTTGGCTGTTGAAACACTCTTTGGCTGTTGAAGTACTCTTTTATTTACAACCTTCAACAATGACTCTGTTTTCTTTCCAGAAACCCCTATTTCTGCTTGTTCTTTTTTTTTACCATCTGCAGACAACGGCATAATCATCATGAAGTATCCATTTCTCTTTCATACACAACTAACACTTCTTAGTTTTATATAATAATTTGTAATTTCTCAGAGAATGATGCATTATTTGCTAGACTGGATGCATAGAAGTGTATATGTACATATATAGATACACAAAAATATTGAAAATACATCAGGGTATATTTAAAATCTAACTATTTCAATAAAGAATCAATACATCCACGCACAAAAAAAATTACATCCATATGTACATGCATGTGTGTATGTCCATATACATATACGGACACATCGATATTAATTCATTGCAAAAGACATTGCTACAGATTGTTGTAGGAAACAACATATTGTGGGCAAGATATCCTACCATCATTTGAAAACCTGCATGCATATTTTGCATCAAATGGATGCATTATCGAAACAACCATGGTCTCCATACAGGTACACATGTGTATTTGTATGCACATGAGCAGAGATTACTCCTGTGCTAAATGGGGATTTGCAATAACCTAAGTATCTAACTGATAAAGAGTTTTACATATAGAATTACATAGTCACCCATTGTAAACTATTACATTTCTGCTGTGTATGCAGCCATTACATTTATTAGACACATCTTTACAATATGTTACAATGATTCGTTGATAGGAAGATGCGTGGATTTATATTAAATCCCGCAGATGTGTAACATGATAAATTGTTAAAATAAACTGGCAACTCCATATACACACTTGCATTTGCAGGCAAAAGGGCTTCCCCTGTTTCAGAGCCTGTGCCAAGCCCACTGCAGTGCGGAAGGCTGACTGCTGTGCGTTTTGGCTCTAAGCTGGGGTAGGACTGCACTCCTCTCCCTTGTTTGCACACTACCTGATCTTCTTGACTGGCTCCCTTAAACACTACGAAGTAATCAACAGTAACAGTATAGCTAAAAGCTGATACATGAATGATACAGGTGATATAACATCCTCCTCAATGTTAAAAGGTCTTAAAAAAATTGCCCTACCATTTCTCCGTTTTCCTCAATGGATCCCTTGCAAGATCTCCAACATTACTTTCAGAAGTCTCCTCAGGTTTAACTTCGCTCTGATTTTATAAAATGCCTAGCACAAAATAAGGAGATTCTCAAGTCCAGATCTTCTCCCCCTAGTATCAGTGGGAGAAGAAGGAGGTTCTCCATGTTAATCATTAAGTTACGTATTTGCACAGGTTTGATTTCAGTGGGAGGTAAAGGTGGAGGAGGAAAATATTAGTTAGAATAGAATTAGCCAGTGTTCCATGGAAGATTACTTCTGTATATTTTGTGATAAGAATAAAGTGTTGGATGTACAGGTGTTTTGAGTAGTAATAAAGATATTTCAGTTGATCAAACAGTTCACAATAATGACCTCTTGCTAAAACATACTGATTTGTTTTTAATTTAGGAAGAGCTCATATTTACTGCATGTCACTGTTCGTTTTGCTGTGATGAATATTAAACTTCTGAAGTTAATGAGCAAAGCTGGCAAAGGAAGCAACAATAATTTGGGTGATTATTTATTTTGTAACACAGAAACTCCCTGATAATTTTAGCTTTTATCCCTTAGGACTGCCAGCAAAAAAACCCTTTTTGTTGTCTCTGTATATATCAGAGTCTTTAAAATCATAGTCTAGATTTCACACAGTGGAAAACTGCCATCTTTAATATAATCCTTAAATTTTGTATGCACACGTACATTAAAATGTTAAAAATTTGAAGAGCTTGTTTAGAAAGAATTTCAATTACTTTTCAAGTAGCAGGTGCGATACAAAACATAGAATTATCGTAACTTGTCCTGCATTTGTTGATTTAGATTTTTATTTTTTTTATTTGTTTTATAAACCAAAAAAAAAGGAGCTGCCTTCCACAATCTATGCCATGACTCAGTATTCATGCACTACATCCAGCACACGGATAAAGTAAGCGATAATACGTATCTACAAGCAGGAAATTTTTTTCGCACCATGCAGCCTCTCTAGAATTCCTTAATTGTAGCAGATTAAATTAGATAAAATAAATCGGCATGCATACTTGCCTTCATCAAACTGCCTACGTTCCATGCACAGTTATGATTAAACCCAATTTCAAAGGAACATGCTTTCTTCTCTTTTTTTTTTTTTTTCTGGAACTAGCACAAGTTATACCTGGTAGCTCAGATTTTATATTGATTTATATCTTACACCAATCATATGCCAGAGCAGAATATATATTTTAGTGCCTGTTTTCCTTTACTTTTCTCTGATTCCATCACAACCTTGATCTCTTGCCACCTTTATATAAAACATATAATACTGCAGACAGCAGCGGGTCATATGGAACAGGTTAAGAGGAGAAAAGACTGTACAACCAAAAGTAATACATAAATCCTTCTCACCCTTTCTTCAGCTGAGTATTTTGAGAAGACATTTCATATATTTATAGCTGACATCTACTTGGCTTTCAGTTGGTTTAAAGATCATGTAAATCCCCACGCTATGGTAAATCTTAATGCAGAGTTCTTCAGTGAGAAGTATAGAAAGTTTTCCTTGATTTTCTTGATTTTTACATATTTTGAATGAAAATGATCACACTTAGGAAAAGAGAGATATTTTAGGAGAGAGATGTTTGAACATTATGAGAACATTTCCCATGCTTTATTTTTGAATCCTGGTGGACTTGATTCAAACTCAGAGATATTTTACCCAACAGCTTTTCATCCAGAATTAAAACTCCCCTGAAAGAGATGGGAATTTAAAAACTTGTATTTGAATTGATGGAAACTAAATAAATTACATAAAGGGTTCTTACGACAGCTGTTTCATAATATATTTTTATAGTGAGAAAAACAAAAGCTTACAGATAATTAGATATATAATTAATAGATAAATTAATAGATATTTGAGTTTATCAGTAGCTCAGTAACTTTGAACCCCGAAGTCTTTACCAGTTTTTAAGCACAGTCATTTGACGGGAAAAAAAAAGGCAAGCTGAAGACTGTGTGTCCACTGGCATGCCTATCAGCGAAAGGAAAGAACAGTTTTCCTGCAAGTTGCAGAGATTTCATATTTTTTCAATGACCATGGCACAGGAGACAACCAAAAGAGACCCCTAGCTATATAGGGGTCTTGGTCTCACGCTTTTATATTAGGAGAGCCAGTTCTATCTATATTTTGACATAAATCAGTCTAACTTTCAAAAGCAACACATTGTCACTCATGAGGAGAAGTGGTATCACCAGATGGTACAACAACCTCAAGCTGGCAAGTGTCAGTTACTGGTACTCCACGCTCACATTTGCGTGTGAGAAGCGGCATCATGCACAGTACGTAACCACAGCCCACTGTGCCAGCTTGTGCCAGGAGAGGCGTTTGCTCCTTTTCCAGCACATGCCGGGTCTTTCCTATGTGACAGATCACCGTGGCTCCCCATAGGGAAATCCCCAAACAATAGCAGAATCCTCCTGTGGTTTCCAGCAGGTTCATGAATTTTGTCAGGTAAAGAGAAGCATGCCAAGTTCAGCCCACCCTCATCCCTTAGGAATTTACACTTCTCTTTGGTGTCTGTAACCAAAGACCAAATGCAACTCCTCGTGAGAAAGCAATACAGTGCAGACGCAGCAGCAGGCAGCTGTGCAGGGGGGGATTGGTAAGGGTCTGCGATAAACACGGGGCATGGCCACAAGCAAGGCTGGGCACAAACCACTCCTGCACTCGCTCTGTGAGGCATACGTGCCTGCAGTAAGTGCTCAGACCAGGTTCCCAGCTATCCTTCAGCCACTCTGTCAGCAGTGACAGACTGTGACTGTTGGGACGGTTGCTCCCCAACACTTTGCCAGCTGCTCAAATTAGACCTGATACACCAAGGTTTTGTAGCCATGACTTCCAGTACTCACACTCAGTGCTGCATTACAGAGGTTTCACAGGCTCCAAAAGTCTCCCCTTCCACTGTACACTGATCCTTCTGGTGGATTGGGAAGGTTTTCCAGTTCCTCACTGACATAAAAACTAAAGGACAACTAAATTCTGCCAAGCAAATATGATACTCTACTTGGTTTTGTGGTAGGCTACAGCCCACAAATTTTGTTGTTACATTGCTTTGTTGTGTTTGTGTGATCCTGTCCAGTATTTTAAGGCCATAATGCTTTAATAGTGGGCTTGAGACAGCTGCAGCCAACTTCCTTTCTTAATTGCTATGCTGGGGTTATCTCAAAATATTTTTCAGCTGTAAATTGTGTCATAGCACGGAAACATTTGAAAACTGCGAGTTTAATAAAACCACACACCACTAGCCAAAATGTGAGAACCTAATTTGGGAATGATGTTAAGCTGTGTGGTGTGATGTTTGAAACGCTACATCAAGACTTTGAAAAAGCTAAGATGCACAGTTATTTCTTTTATCTCTTTTCAAACAATAATCAAAAGCACTATAGAAAAATCTGCAATTTTTCATTTTATGGTCAATGTCAACCAAATTAATCACTTGAATGGTGCATTCAGTAACATTCTACTGTTTCTTAGGGAAAACTATAGAATCACAGCACCAACATTTCACAAAGAAAATGAGGGGTGAAGAGGTAATTTTCACATAAAATCTTTAACATTAAAGTGCCTAACCACCTGCTACTATACATCTAGAACTGCACAGCAAAAGCAAGAGGAGAAACAGCAGAATTTCATCTCCCTGCCTGGGTGTCCTCCCGGCTGATTATCAGAAAGCATCACCGAGAAAAGCTCCTCGGGAGCTTCCGCTGGTGCAGACCCACTGCTCTACGAAACGGGCGCAGCCTGCGAGACCGCCACTACACTGGCTGCTCACTTCCTGTGTGCTCTGGCTATGCTGCAGATCACCCACTTACCTCTGAGGATTTATATGGCTTGCCCCTCACTGTAGAAGAGATTACTTCCCTAATACCCCTGGCACTAGCAGCTGTTACCAGCAATGCGACTTTAGCATCAATTTCGAGGCCTAATGCTCTTCTGCTATAAGGTGATTTCACACTGCTTTAGAACAGTAAAATTACCTTAAAATGAGATTAAATGACAGTAATTTACATCAGCCATGTTGCCCTGCTGATGGCCTATGAATGTGTGTCTTGCTATACATGAAAATCAAACCCATTTTTAAATTTAATTCTTTGCTCTGGAACTTAGTAAGTACAGATTACTTATAAAAACACCAATTCTCTATAACTACAAACCTACAATTTTTCCTGGTTTGCAGCACCTCATCTGGGGAATGTAAAACTTTGTATTATGCCACACTAAGGCCTACTCTCTAAACTTAGCAGGAAGCAAGTGCACATGTGGCTTTTCGACCCTGCGGTTACTGCCCAAGTCTCAAACATGGTATTCATATGAAGTCTGTACCCACTTTCTCCGGTAGATTTGACTTCATTTGTATGATAGATCTTCAGACCATTCTCTGAAAAATTACATCAAACCCCATTCTAAAGTCAAGTAAGTTTACACATATGGTCCTTCCTACTGGAAAATCACTAACGCACCACACACTGATCTAAATGGTGGGGTTGAAAATGTGAAATATGAAGCAGCAACATATAAAGCACCATCCCACCTTATTCCAACAGCAACAGACACCAAAATTTGCTGACAGATGTGCCTGTTCACAACTAACTTATCTCATTTACCCTACCTTTTTCTTCTGCAAGTATTTTCTTCAGGATAAATCCCTCGTTAAAGCTGGCCTCTGCCAGATGCCACAGCTCAACTCCTGTCCCATACACAGGTAGAAACACAGCTGAAAGGAGAAGTTAGAAAATCTTAAATCCACATTCAGATTTTTTGCGGGGACCTGTGTCAGAGAGATGGTTCCAGCCTCAGTGTGGTCTATCCTTGTTCACCTTTCACATTAACTGCATCTCATTGGCAATGTGACAAGACCATTCCATCACCACTAGAGCATCATAAGATGCAGGTTTTGTGAGCAGAATCTGGAAATGGGTGTGCACAGATGTGCACACATGCACACACATACACATACTGCTCTGTAAGGGGACCCCACACCATAAGCATGCCACAGTTGGCTCAGAAAGCAGAGAAGAAGCCATGGGAGTGACCTGAACACAAAGAGTTACAGATGTAGCCATTTAGATGGAAATATTCCATCTCAGAAGGTGGCACAGGCATTTGTTAGCCCAGCGGGGCCAGGCAGCTGCTGGAGCCAGAGCCAACCACAGATATGTTGTCAAATTAAAAATACTTTGAATCTCACTCCAGTCTTAAGAACTCATTTCTCAAATTCTCACAATAAAATCTTCACCTAAATTTGCTTGGAAATATTTAAGACGAAGCAGAACAGTTTTCTCATAAGCATGATGTACTTCACAAATGGGGAAGACCATCCCTTGAAGTGTTGCAGATTTGCACGTCTATCACTCCTGGGTTCATAGTTCATACAACAGAAAAGAGCATCAGAATCAGATCCACCATCCTGAGAGTAATTCAGAATTTTTCATTTTTCTTATATCAGTTAACATTGAAGAAACTGTCATGGCACAGCCCATCACACACCTCTTTCTACTTTATATAAGGCCTTTTCATGCTGGAGTGAAAAAAAACCTCTGGAACAAATGAAAATCCAGAAAATGCACGATCTAGACCAGTGTTTAATTGTTTATCTCAATACTGAGCATTTAACAGATGGTATATAACAGAAAAGTAAAACCGATTACGTGAACCAATTTCACAAATTTATTAATAAAAGTAATTAACAAAAGTAAACCAAAATATATTGAATTTGATTCAGAATATCAATTCACATTAAGACTTCTAGAAAAAAAAAGAAAATGCAATGAACTCACCAGAGGCAGGAAGCTGAAAGAGGCTGTTGAAAATAAACGTTACGGAAGTCAACTATCCTGGACGAGACAGGGGAAGAAAAAAAGAAGAGTGGTGTTCTGTGTTCTTGGCTTTTTCAGACAGACTTCTTTTTTAGCAGATTAGAACACATGTATTATTGAGAGGACAAAAAACCAAAAGCTCTAAAGGTAACTGGAAACCCCTGCGCATACAGGCCAAAGTAGTCCTGGCAACTGAGTCTAGTTCATCTGGAGGCAACAGTGACAGCAGACCCAGAGGCAGTGAGTGTGACGAGAAAGAGTGGAGAGGTTTAGCGTAAGTCAGCTTCCTGGTGAGAGCTTCACAGCTCTGCCTGTGTGGGTTTGTTGTGGGTTGGTATGAGTTGGTATATCTTTCTCTCTTTGGTGACTATGGGAGCAGATGTAAAAACCTTGAAGACGGGGGAGGGAAGCAAACCCTCCAGGCTGCAGAAAGCTTTCTCTTTGCGCTCTGCTGCTCCTACAGTTGCCTCCTCCCCGCTACGGGGGCTAATGGCACGGCACAGCTCAGCAGCTCAATACGTGCGAGGAGAAAAAGGAGCAGATCAACAACTGCCCGCCATGGCTACATGCGATTCACTCTCCGGTAGCAGCAACAACACCTGGGATATTCTTCCAGAACCTGGAACACGGCCCTGCCTTTACAGAGGAGAGTATGCATGCTGAACTGACTTTGTGCAAAAACCCAAGGCAGGCACTTTGGGCTGATTCAACATTGGTGTACACGGTTTTGTTGTCATTCAGTGAGGATCCCTCTGAAGCACTGGTCAGGATTGATCAGTAGTATCATTTTATCAGCATATATGTTCTCTCTTCTACCAGCATAAGGAGGCTGAGCAGGTGGAGAGACCACAGACATTGAGTCTCCCACCTTTCCCAGCATCGACGAATTGAGCTGGCCAGATTCTTATCACTTCCAGCTACCACAACTACTACCACAACACTGAAAGCAAAGCTGTGATGGTAGTTTCAGGATTTCAAGTGTCTATGGTCTATACTTCAGGAGCCATCAGCACAGGAGGTTGTCCACTTTGTATGATCAGGCAATCAGACTGCAGGGAGGGCACTCCTCCTCCATTCTCCTGAAGCAGCCCAAGCACAGCGGCAGAGCAGGAGAGCTGCCCCCAAGCTGAACGCGAGGGGCCCAGATGACCAGTGCAGTGGAATGTCTGGTCCTCAGGCAGAGGCATGAGCACTGGCTTCCCAAGCAGCCTTGAAACCCAGAGGCACAGAAGTGGAAACCAAGTCCTTTTCAGCAAATATTTTGGGCTCAGTGAAATTATCTCGGACCATCTCTAGCCATGAAACAGTAGGAACGGACTGCCTGATCCAGATCTAAAGGCATGCATTTTATATTCCTTTCAGGATGGAAACTCTCTGAAGACAGCTAATGAATTGGTCCACATTAACATTACGACAGTACAATGCATTACAAAATAAAGTCTTATTGCCTCCAAGAAAGATTAAAAATCAACAGAATAATTTACAACATAAAGTAAAAAGGAAACAAAAAGATAATTTACATGTAGATGAAAGGCAGTTTGTGCCAAAAATATAAAAAGAATATAGCCTATGTAAACATGCTGTAAACCTGCTGATGCAAAGCTTGCAGAGCAGTGCTGCATAGTTAGGCTGGGGAATCAGTTTGTTTCTTTTCCCTATAAAATGAACTTAATTCAGTTAATTATCAACAGCGATGAAGGTAAGGAAGGCTCACAGAAGACATTTTGGGAATCCTATCTTCTTAAAATCTTCAAACTTCCTTTTAGTTTGAGACAAGATTTTGAATAAGTGGCTTCAGTGCATCACCAGCTTATATGAGAACTTCTGTTTCTTAATTTTCACATTAAACATCTATTAGTCCATTTTTAACTGGGTTTGGGTTTCCCAATACCAGCCTAAGCAATCAGGCATTAAGTTTCCATCGCAATTGTGATAAAGCAAATGAGACACCCAAACATTTTGAAATGTTTCCATCAGAAACATTCAGAACTGTCAGAAGTAGAGAAATAAATACTATTTGCAAATTATACTGATATAAATGTCTTTTGTGATTGTCACCAATTTTAGGTCTGCTACAGAGAGCAGATACTTAAAAATGCAACTACTCTCCTCTGTTTTGTGCTGAGATTAATCCAGATGTGAAGCCATCTGGCTAAGTAGTTTGCATTTTGGAAAAGAGTGCATCCATCTGTAAAATACTTCATAAACAACTGTTCAACTGAGTGAACTCACCAAAGAAAACTGTAGCGTAAGAAACATGTTCTAACATGTCTTGATTTCCACCCATTTCCCTCCACTACATTTCCTGAATGATCTTGATCCAATAACTTCCCAAAAATAGTTGAATTTTATTTATTTGAGACCTTTCTTAGTAATACACATGCTTCATGCATTTGATTCATCATTTCACTTCCAAGAGACCTGGAACTCCAACAAAAGACCCTCAGCTCCATGCACTCTGCATGAGTAGGTAATTCCGAAGTTAGGTGTAAAATTGATACCTGACCTGTTTCTCTTGATCCTTGGTTGTTTGTTGGGTTGCCTTTTGGGTTTTTTTGTCTTTCTTACTGCAGTTTTTCTGCTCCTTTTCACCTCTTCATGCTGTGCAATGAAGGGGAACATCTGGCTATGAGAGAACAACTAATACATTGAAAAATACATTGCTTCTCCTTTTTAAAAAATTCATTATGAGTCATTACCTGGGACTTTTAGAAACAAGCATTTTGTTGTGGAAAATATTTATGGGAGTGGAGTGAAGGCTTACAATTTATTTTTGCATTGAGAAGTAGGCTGACAGCAAAAAATAGTCTTAAACCACAGGTAACTAAGGGTTTATAAGAAATTATGTAAAATAACATAACCCAGGGTCTTGACATGGGTTAATCTACAATGAAAAGTCACATTTTTTCTTAATCCACTGCTTTCTGTCCCTCTTGGAGAAACAAGACAGCTGCTGATGGTAGGAAGGAGGTTGAGATTAAGGAAGGAAGCTGTTCCTGTCCCCCCTGCCTGATTTCCTTTTTGTTCTCAGATTCACTCAGCTCTGATTTTGGTCTGCCTCAGATAGTATGGTACGTGCAGTGCTCAGGAAAGAAACCATGACACTCTTGATACCCACTGTATTTAACCCTACAAGTCTTTCTCCTGTCCTAGATGATCATTAAATTACACAAAATAAAGTTAATTGTTGTTTATATCTAGCCACTGCCCCAGATACATAAACAACACATAAGAAGCATGCTTATTTTGTGAAAAAAGAGCCTAATTCTTTTTGGTATCATTTTCAAAGGGAGGCAGGAAAAATGTACGTGGTCAAGATGCCAGCTGTGTGTTGGTAAAACTGGGATGTGCCTATTTGCTTTCGCTCGAGATCCTGGGCAGTACAGGGGAAATCAGGTAGGTTGCCCAGACACATTTCAGCCTGGGGTTGGAGTCATTCCTTTCGCAGGAACAGATAGCTCAGCGAAATGGAGGCTTCCTCACAGCATGGCAGAGAGCATTGCTAAGGGAGTCTCTAAAGCAGACCAGGCACAGTAACTTCTGCAGCATTACTCATTGCGAGAGCACTCAGTCTGAAACAGGAAATGAAAATGCAGTCTCACAAGCACTTCCTATATGGATTTTGGTAAAACTCTCACACATTATTTACTACGCCTTGATGAGTTTAGGCTTTGGTTCCTCAGCAACCTAACGCTGTGGGTTAGATACCCCTCAGGTTTGGTAGTGAAGTGGCACAAACTGAAGCCTGTGGTGATAAAACAGAACCCAAAATCTAGCATGAGGCAGGTTCCTGACACATTGTGTGGGCAGGACTAGAGGCCTTCAGAGGGTGAGTCAAAGCCCTCCAGAATACTCACACTGGAGCATGCCTGACACAGAAGCCTAAATGAAGGAACATGCCTGAAATGCCACCCTCTCCCTGTGGACTCTCCTGCCTCCCTCCTGAGTTACAAAGTTCAATTTTCAACTCAGCTCAGTTCTTGAGCCCCTTCCTGTGCCATTGCCTCTTCCTCTTCAGCGACAGGCTTGCCCTGTGCTTCAGCTGGCCACAGAGCAGCCCTCCAGCTACTCCTGCTCTGCGGGATTTGGCCCAGAGCTGCCCAGTTTCTTGATGCAGTGCTGAAATGTGTGCAAGGCACAGAGCAACTCAGACCTGGGCATGCCTGAGCAGCACAGACCTCTGAGGCCCAAAACAGAAAACCCTGAGTTGTGCAAACAGTGATCAAACTTGGGTTTGATCCAAGATTTGGGTGTGGTTATCTCCATTCATCCAGCCTCTTTTCAAGACTGATGCACCTCCATACATTAAACCCATACACTTGTGAGGGAAGGCAGGCAGAGATTTCCCCACTTTCTGAGACCACAGCTTTCTGCTATCTCAACTACAAAACTATTCTTTATTACTTTTATGTTTTCCCACTGTGTAGAGGTTACTAATTAGCTTTTTCTCTGGCATATTTCTCTTGTGACTAGGTTGTCAGCAACATGTGCTCTGTGACAAAACTAACGTTTACATACTTTATGTTTTCTTGGGAGTCTGATACGCAGAATCCAGTGTCCTAACTTCCTAGCACAATTCCTCCTGTAACATCAGCACAGAACTGGTGGACAATGTACGGGAAGTGCTTTCCTCCAGAGTAACATGAAAACCTACATCCCCTTTCTTGAAAGTGAAGCGTGCTTAGGAACTGCACTGAGGGTTACTTAACTCCCCTGTCTCTCATTCTGGGACAGCCTAGCATAAAAGCAGTCACATCATATAATCATAGAATGTTTAAGGGTTGGAATGGACTTTAAAGATCATCCAGCCCCAACTCCCATGGGGAGGGACACCTCCCACTAGACCAGCTTGCTCCAGGCCTTATCCAACCCAGCTCTGAACAGTGCCAGTGTTGGGGTGTCCACAGCCTCCCTGGCAACCTGTTCCAGTGTCTAAGAACGAATTCAATCTTCTTCTTCAATTCAGGTACTAATTCCAAAACACCCATCTGCTCTACTGAAGGAACATGATTCTTTCTGTGTTTGCCTGGTTGTGGTTTTTTTGCTGGCACTCTGGGAAGACATTAGTCACCTCATGGGGCAGCCCTGGGGCTGAGGGCAGGTCTCTTCAATTGGCAGAAGCTGCTCCTGTCCCCCCTGCGTGATTTCCTTTTTGTTCTCAGATTCACTCAGCTCTGATTTTGGTCTGCCTCAAATAGTATGGTGTGTGCAATGCTCAGGAGGTAAACCATGGCACTCTTGATACCCACTGTATTTAACCCTACAAGTCTTTCTCCTGTCCTAGATGATCATTATAAAATAAAGCTAATTGTTGCTTATGTCTAGCACCGGAGATATAAACAACACCTAAGAAGTGTGCTTATTTTGTTTAAAAAGAGCCTAATTTTTATTTTTATTTTTAGTTTATTTTTAATTTCAGTGGGAGAACGTTCAGAACATGCAAGCCCACATCTGTTTCTCTAAACTGTCCGACTTTTGCAATTTTCTCTCTCCCGGGGGACATTCACACTTCCTTCCTAAGCCAGTTTGGCCAAAATCTAGTAATATAGCCCCTGAGAGAAAACCAGCTTGCAACCACCCTTCCCCCCCACAGGGTTCGGGAAAAAAAGAAATTTTTCCTCGAAGGAAAGTGAAAGAGATAAAAACTATTTATTTTAACAAACACACAGGAAAAGGATAATGATGCTAAATAATGAATTAAAACCCTCGCTATAGAGAGAAACCTGGGAAGATTTCAGAGTCCTTCTGTAGGTGTGGTCTCTCTCCTCCTCGGAGCTGGTCGGTGAGGGCGTGGGCCCAGCCCCGGGCCTCGGGGAGAAAATTCTCCTGATGTGTTCTGATGTTGTTGAAACAGTTCAGAAGAGAAGAAGGGAAAAAAACCAAAGTCCCAGGAAACAAAATTCAGCTCTCCGTCTCACGCCAAGAGGGAAAAAAAACCAGTTGGCTGAAGAAAAAGCAAGCAGGGTGCTCCCTTCGTGCCTTCCGCAGCCAGACAACACTGAGGAGTGTAATCTCTGTGTCCTTGAGAAGCTGCTTTGGAAAGTTCGTCTGGTTTTGGTTTTTTTTTTTTTTTTCCTCAAGCTCAGTTTAAAGGCACAGAAAAGGCACAGTATTAGTTTTTGGGCATAGAGCATGATAGGGGATACACATGATAGAGTCACCCCAAGACACTTTCCCCCACCTGGATCTAATGCAAAACTAACGCCAGTGGCTTTGCTGTAACCGTGGAGGAGGTTCTCCAGTTGTTTTCTCTGTGAAACCACTCCCTACCCGAGGCTGCCCCGGGTGCAGGGCCAGCCCGCGGCCTGGCCCATGGCTCAGAGCCGCCCAGGGGCTCCCAGCGCGGCTGCCCGAGCTAGCAGACGCTGGCGTCGGGAACCAGCGCCGAGAGAAACGCAGGTTCCTTCTTTGGCTCTGCCCAGGAGACGCCGGGCTGCGCTGTGTCGCAGCAGGGAAGTGGCGGAGGGAGCCTCTTAGCAGCCCCGCTGCAGCCGCCCCGGGGCTCCCCCTTCCTTGCTCCCGCAGCCCCCGGTCAGCGCCGGTGGCTCCGCGCCCCGGGAAGCGGCGGCTCCGGGCAGCTCCTGGCTGCGGGCCCGGGGGAATGGCCAAGCACACACCGCCCGCACCGGCGGCGGGAGCGGACACCCTGCTCCCCGCTCCCCAGCGCCTGCCCCGGCCCCAGCCCCGCGCCCGCGGCCTTGTCCTGCCCCGTTGGTGCTGCTGACTGTGCATTCGTCTTGTCAGGAAAGAAACAAACCAGGCCTCTTGCCCCAGCTATTGCAGAAGCCATTGGAGTTCCCCTTGGGAAACTAAGCAATCTGAAGGCAGTAGCCGGTTTTGGTTTGAATGTGCTTTTCCCACTTCCTCCTGCTTCGAAGAAGGAGATAGGGATACTTCTACTACTCAGTCTCAGGCTCTCTGCTTCACCAGCCAGTTTCTCCTTTCTAGTCCATAAACATGGAAATGTTACCCCAAAATAAGTCTCAGAACAAGAGCCTGGCATAGGTTTCCTGACCTGCTCCCAAAGCACTGGCTTGGGGAAGCCCCCCTGCTAGCCAGAGTGCATCATCCCTCTGAGGATGTTCTGCTTTCTACAGCATATCAAAGTAGCTACTTTACATGGCTATCTTGATAAACGCCCAAACTTGTCTATATGGCACTGCAAGACAGTGAAAGGAGATAATCTGAAAAGGCAAGAAGGGCACATGGGAGGAAGACTACTTTTACCCTGATTTAGAGGCAGGAATCCAAGGCAATGCCTCGTGAGTTAGCTGACATGGAGCAAACACTATTACGGAGAGCTCCCACAGACCAACTTACAGGGCTACCATTTCTCCATTTACAGACCAAACTGATTAAATCTGTGGCACTGGCAGAGGATTTCCACTGCTTGCTCTCCTGGCCAGTGTGTATGACTAGCCACAGATGTCTATGAAGGAGAGTCCTGTTTCTCAAGATAATACAAAAATAACACTGATCCATGCAGTTGCTTACCAAGCTTGTAGAAAGAACAGTTGTCACTGCAGCACCGCCACACTCAAATGTTATACTGCCCCAAAAAATTAGAGATACCATATCCTGATAACACCAAGGAAATGCATCAGCATTTAATATTTTGCTATTATTTTAGCATTCCTCAAGTCATGTAAGATTTTTCCTGGGCCATATGAAAAAATGTTCCCTACTCACAGGGAGTACACAAATCAAGTTTTAGACCCAACACAACACACAGGACACAAAGCAGCTTAGGCCTACTATAGGGACTCCCTCCAGTAGGGAGGAAAGAAAGCAACTTGGTGGCTTTTATCCTGTGGTCCTCCTCAGTCCTTTCGGTTTCCACAGCTTGACTTAAAGATCACACAGCAGGACAGCATAAGAGTCTCAGGCCTCTGGTGGCACTGGGCATATGTGGCTGCTTTTCTCAACCCTTGAAGAGGCAGGGATTTCCAAAATGTCCATTGTGGAATGGATGTTAAAAGTCCCTTATTTGTTCACCAAAAGTCACCAAAACTGCAAGTCTTCCCTGCCCCACCCACAAAGTCTGCAATAGTTTTTTTCTCAGTCAAGACAAAGATCTGCATAGCACTCTTAAAATGTGAAAGCTACATAAATAAGGCTAAAAGAACTGAACACAGTACAAAACAAGGATGCTGAACCCTATCTACTACATTTAATTCAGCAATACCTCTGAATGGTGTATGCCAGTGACAGGCTGCTTTGAGAGGCTGGTTTGGATAGACAGTACTGCTCTCCTGGAGCTAAGGGAAAGGGGCTGCCCTCGCAGTAGGGCCCCACCCACGCATGGTTCCTTGCTACATGGTCCTGCAGCCCTTCAGGGTCTCTGGACACCTCTGCACTGCCCACTTACCACTCGATAACTTGTCCTATCAGGTTTTGCAACTCCCTTCTAAGTGTTTGCCATCCTCTCAATTCAGGGGCCAGGGCCTTACTCTGTGCCACCATCCATCCTCCAGCATAAAGTCCCTCATGCTATAACAGGCCTTTCTTCTTCATCACAGCAGTCTCTTCGTACTGTCTGGATCCAGTAGCCAGCCTTCCGCACAGCTCTTTCAGGGCCTGTGCCTGCACCTGGCAGTATGGCCCCTCAGGCATGGCCCATCCGTGTGCCTCCATAAATCTTCCCAAGATTCTTAGAGTTTACAGATTATCTCCACGGTCTGTAGGCTCCCTCACCATCTCTCCCTGATGAATTTTCAATTGAGGTGTGGGAGAGGAAGGCTGCAGACCAGATTCAGCACCCAAAGGCTCTCCAGCAGTCCCAGACACAGGGAAGGCTGGCCCAGGGGGTGATAAAGACTCTTGGCTCCTCTGAAGTTCCTGTCATTCAGGACAAACACAGGCACTGTTTATCAGAAAGGTTCTCTGAGCTCATCCTCAAAGACAGTGCCTCCCTGCTCCTTGCCAAGTAGAAGCCACTTAGTCTGTCGGAAAAAGGAAACTTAATGATGGCAGCTAATGAGAAGCCACTTGCTAGCACAGCCAGGCCCCGTGATGCAGAAAGTCAACCAGCATCAAGAGGGTCCTTCCCCATCAGGGTTTTCAAGAAGACTGTGCCACAAGCAACATCCACAGTGGCACTGAACTTCGCCAAACAGCACAATGCCTTTGTGTCAGTCTCCGAACAGACTCATCTGTCCAAGCATCCAACCTTCAAAAACCAACCCAGGGCAGCTGATGGAGAAACCTCGACATTACCATCTTCAAACCTGCGTGCAAAAATGAACTTGTCTTGCCCATCTCTAGCACAGAGCAGCAAATATATTTTGAAAACTTAGTCTACCCCACCCATCTGTAAAGAAAAAATTCACCAAAATAATACTCCAAATACAGTATTCTCCCTCTGAGGAAGAAACGAACAGCACGTGATGTGTAATAACATCCTTTAGCACCTGTCATACAGAGAAACAGCTCTGCTCTGGTAGGGGCACAGTGAGAACTGCTGCCACCACTCTATGCCACTGGCAAGGGCACCACCTATTGTCAAGCTACCTGTCATGTTCCACCGGCAGACACATTTAATTTGCTTTAATAATTTGAGCTAAAAAACTGTTTGTCTCAAGCAGTATTTTTATTTTACCACACTACAGTTTTCAGTCTTAAAGTTCAAATAATTTTCCTAGGTGAGGACAGACTACAGTATCCTATTACTGTTATTTAAATAGGGAGAAAGACTCAGAAATCCCCAGGGTGCTTTTGAAGAGCAAACTCCCAGCTGGAAGCAGAGAGGCGCTCAAGACTATCCCAGCACTCAGGAAAAAACGGCATGAACTGAAACAGAAGCTGGTGGGCCAGGATGGACTGTTTTAGCAAGGGTAGGAGTTAAGCTGCCCCAAGACAGAGGGCAAGTCCAGCAGTGGTACTTCCACTTTAAAACATCACAATTTGAGAGACTAATGCCCAAGCTGGACCTTCAGCTGCACTGCCAGAGCAGGCGGTCCTGTAAGTAAGGAGCACACAACCAATCAGACATTTACCAGTGCTGTGGTCTAATAACTGTGGCTCAGGATCAGCCATGACAGATCTAAACCACCATCTGCCAAGCTTTCATGTGTTCCCAAAACCTGTTCTCCCTGCTCTCTTGAATAGCTTATGAGTTGGGGCTTTGCTGTGGAAATGCACAAGCCTGACTTGTTTCTGCAGTCAAATGAAGCCACAAGAATGATTTTACAGGAGTCTATTGGATCACAGCAAGTTGTCCTGAAACTGAGCTAATAAAATAGGTTAGACTCCAGCCAGCACTTTGGTCTCGGGTGTCGTTCCACACTTCCAGGACAATACACAGGAAAACACCTGCACCTGACCAGAACAGGGCAGGCTCGGGAAAAGCCAGGGTTCCTAGCTCTGTATCCACCATGGTACAGCGCTGTGCTTCCTCTCACTGCCCCTGACCTAAGGACTCTTGCTAAATGAGGTCTATCCAGAACACTTCCCTCCCCCAAACTCCCATTGTTCCAGCGGTCAGACCGGCCCCTCCCCTTGACATACACCACTGCTCTCACTCTCTCATGAGTAAGCTGGCCTGGAATGGCATCTCTTCAGCTACTTCAGGCCAAAAAGAATCTGAAATCATGACCCTCGTTTTCAGTAATTTGAGCATTCAGCTGCCACTTGCAACACTGAAATTCAGGCCACAAATCTGTTCCTTTTTAGGCCTGCAGATGGTCGCTTCATCTCCCTACAGATGGTATCCTGAAGCCAAGCAAGTGGCTTTCATGCAGAACTCCGAGACTACTATTTGAAAAAACTTGATACAAGCTGAAACATAGTTTTCCAAGGAAAGACAGAAGGCTATACTTGTGGCAAAAATCCTTTATTAAACTAGATTTTGTAAATTCCTTTTCACATTAGAAATTCTAAATGCAAATTACAAAACTATTTCAGTAAAAAACAAAATTATAGTTAACAGCAAAAGTACAACTTTATACAAATAAAAAAATCATTTTTAAATTTTAATTTAAAAATAGAAATTTGTATCTTCCAATGTACTGGTCCTAACAGCTTTTACAATTGGTAGCTGCAATACTAGGTCTTTTCACGTGCATATTCACATATAGTCATTTAATCCTCTGCAGAGTTTATTTAGCTGAAATAGCATGAACAGTTGGGCTTTGGTTGGGTTTTGAGGGGGGATGTACCACATGATATTAAAAGCAAAAGCCAAAGTCATTAAGTATTGTCAAGGTATCCTGAAATATTTTTAAAAATAACATTTTTGCTCTAGTACTTTCACAATCAGCTGAAATGCTTTTCAACAGTCAGATTACATCAGACAACTTTCTTCATTGCACCTCTGGCCTTTTTTTTTACTCTAAGATCACTCATCAATACTACATGAGCATTAATTTTGTATATTAAAAAATGATAATTTTCCTAAATTAAAACTTGGGATAACTATTAAAATGTTTTGTAAAAGAAGATACCAAAGGTCACATATTAAAGGCTACCATTTGTCACAATCACATGCTGTTGAAGAATAGACTAGAATAGAAAGTGGTACACAAAATAGGTATTTTAACAGTTGCACATTATTTCAGAGTGCTGGTGGCAATACTGCTATTTTAAGTATCTTAAAATTACAGAATTTACACGATACCTCAAGATTCTCATGGATTCTCACCGATGTAACTACAAGACACATCAGAACGGCTGGAACTTCTAAAATGTAACCTACTTTGAAATACTATTTTGAAATATAAAATTATATTTCAAAGAATTCATACCAGAACACATTATAAAACCAGTCAGAGAAATATAAGAACTCCAGTGTTGTTTTTCTGGAATATTGACAAGTAGCTGAAGGTATGGAGATCCTTACTGATAAAACTCTACTTATTTTTACTCTGTGCACTGATCTTCTGATCTATTCTGTATCCAGCTCAGCACAGCTTTTAAGCATATGCTTGAGATCCTTCAGAAGATCATCCTATTTTCTCTGAGTCAGAACTGCAATGCCTCATTTTGAGTTGCTGAACCTGACAGAGGCTCTGTCACTATTTTCAATAGAGGCAAGATTGGTTCTGCCAGCGTTAGGATTTTAAGCCATCATCTCCATCAAAGTTCAGCTGGTAGCCAAACAATGTCTGCTAGGTGAAAGACCAATCTATACCAGGCAGGGTATTCAGAGTATGTTCGTGAACCTCAACCTGTACCCCAAAGGTCAATGAAGAGAGGAAGAGAGAAAAGTATTCCGAACTGCTCTTAAGCTGTGTATTTCTCTGCTGACTTTGACAGACTGGAGATAACAAATTCTCCTAGAACTGGGTAGAGCTGATTTTACCCTGAACATTTTTAATGTATTTATCCAAATAGGACTAAGAGATGAAAAAATAATACGGAAGGACACTGAAGCTCACCAGAAACAGCTCCTTTCTGAAAAGTCCTAGCCCACTTCCAGAGACTGTTTATGCACTTTTAATTTTTTAATCTCTTTTGTCCCCTTGGTCTTGCACTTTTAGCTTGCATTGGTAATTTTGAAAGAGGCTCAGGAAGTGGCGACTTCAAAAATACTCCTGATTAATTGGTCAGAGCATTTTCTGGGGAAGTGAGAGTCAAGTGCAATCATCATCATCATCCACTTGCTAAGCCAGAAGAAGGCAAAAAGCTGTGTTTCTCATCTCCAGGGTAAAACTGTCAACTAGATTATGATGAACAGATGGGCAAGACAACAACTTTTTCTGCTTGTCTTCTGAACTAAAATCTAAGCTGTCTTTGTCCATGTCGGGAATGGTGTGAATATGCTGAGTGAATCAGGCTGCCTCCCAAAACAACCAGAAGTGTTGGCACTTCCTTGTTTACAGGCACATCTCTGTAGGGCTTGGGCACCCAAGCAGCTCAACACACAACAGCCACCCAGGCCAACCAACAGGGACTATACTGCAAAGAGCTGTCCCAGAGAGCTGCAAGTCCGTTTGTTATAAACAGCAGCACTAAGGAAAACCTGTTCAGGAGCAGAAGGAAGTTCCTTGGTCCAAAACAAAGATCTTGGCTCCGCTGAGACAATTCTAGCATTTGCAACCCTGTATAGCTGATAGTCTGAACTACTGTCTTGAGGCCAAGTGCCTAAATGGCATCTCAGTCCATTTTAAGCACTGTCACAGAGGATAGAGTGTGGGCTTCACCACACAGGACATCATGCACTGGCAGAAACAGCTCTGCTAGTGCTGTTTGGGGACCACAGATCTTTTGTCTTTCACCCACTGGTTACCAGAGCAGAGCAGAGCAGAGAGAAGGAAACAGAGAAAAGACACAATTCAGATGAACTAACTACCCACAAAAAATATAAAACTTATTATGGCAGTCTATTATTCTAGAAAGAGTCCCTTTGATTAAGTATTATTCAAGCTATTCTTCCACTTGAAATCACCAGGAAAAGATTACTGTATCTGTTGAAGCATGAGAAACTCATTTTTAAGTCTACCATGCATCATATTCACTGTGTATGTATTAGAGTAAAAACAGATACATTCAGAAAACATAATGTCTTTCAGCTTGTCAGCAACTTATACAGACATGTTTTCAAGTGAAACCTATTTCTGTGGACAGCTTTTCTCACAGAAGTTCTTTGTTTATTAGTACTCATGCATACAATTTGCAGAACTTGCACACCCATATGGATTCATATACAAACTCTATGTGCGTGTAGTTCCTGGATAAAATTTACTGCAAAGTGGTTAAAAATTAAAAAACTCCTCACATTAATCCTTCATCTATTAATATTATTCCTAATACACAACTCACACCTGTTCTGAAAAAGCCTTACAACAAAAATTCATATGCCTTTCAGGAGGCAAAGATGTAAATAAAAATAGCAATGCATTCTAGAAGATATTTCTATTAAAAAAGTGTTCTGATTGTTTACTGGAAACACTTGCCTAAGTACAGATGTTTATATTTCACTTTTGAAGGGTTTTGTTTGGGGTTTTTTTATATTGTTTTGGTTTTTTACAGATATTTCTAGATGCTGATGCAACACCACCAAAATCAAAATAACTTCTGTACTCCCAGATTTTCCAGTTAGGAAATTACTACTGCAATATTAGCATTCACTTTGATGTTAAAAATACATTTAAAATGTCTCATGATCGTATTTTCTACAAGGAAATCACCAAACAATACAAAGAGAATGAAGACATCACTATTAGACATTTGTAAAGTGAAACAGTACTGCATTTGCTGCATTTAAAAAGCCACAAAGTAAGAAACAATTTTAATCTAGTAGGTGGATCTCCAGAAGAGCTTGAACTACAGCATTGTGTCTTTCCCTTTGACAGATTACACTAAATCTGCCAAATTACCAAACACACAGCTGGCCTTAATGCACAGGCCTTACATGCACCTTCCTTCAATATCTGGAGAAGTTTAGAATGGAGTAAGGATAACAGAACTGGTCAACCCATCATAACATAACCACTAAAAAGACACCAGACTTTTGACGAAACCTGCAAATATTCAGCACTCAGATGTAACTGGACTTGAAATACCAGCAGTTGCCCAGTTTCAACCTCTCCTTTGCTCTTCTGAAGGGTTTAGCACGAAGTTCTGAATTACAAAATAACTTTGTACAAGGTAATATGTTTTAAAAATACAGAAGCCACAGCAATCAAAACGTATGAGGGTCAAAAGACAGGTTGGGTATGCTAAGAAGACAGTTATATTAAAAACTGTACCTTAACTTCCCTTAAAAACATCATAAAATTCTCAGCAAAATTCTTAATCTGCATTTCTGAGACTTCAAATCCTTTCAAGTGTCTTCCTTTTGCAGGTTCAAGAAAGGATTTATTCCACACAAAAATTTATTGGAAACATACTGAAAAAACCACTTGCTGTAAATTGAGACCACTTCTAATAAAATAGCATCCTTTAAAACAGATTACAAAATACCAGTGCAGTTGTTCATTTTAAAATGTGGGGTTTTTTTCTGTAATCTGGCAGTCATCTGACACCTCAGTTTCTATATTCCTCTTTCCACAACTCCTCAATTCAGCATGACTTTCAGGCAGCCTGGTTTTATTTCTGTGAACCTAGGAAACAAGAAAAAGAAGCTTAAACATGTAAACTATATGCAATGCCATCACCTTCAATTCTCATCAAACATATGGAAAGTGGTAAGGTTCTCAGTCAAGTATATGTGCATGTGAGAGTCAGGGAATCAGCATTATGTCCTCGGATGTGACGCTGAAGGAGGATTTTACAGGGTCTGGAGATATGAAGACCTGGAAACAGCAGAAACTAAGATGAAGATTTGAGGAAAAAAAAAGCTGCCCAATATTCTTGGTTATATTCATTCTGTTCCTCTATTCCTGCTCCCTTTTCATTCCCTCGTCTTTCAAAATGGATTTTCACCCTTATATTCTGTAGAAGGTAAGAAAGAAATGGGAAGTCATTGCTATTTTTGAGTCTTACCTCCATGCTCACCTTCCTACACTGCTCTATATAAAAAGCAGCAAAAACACTGGTGCCAGCCTAGACTTGCTAAATTGGTATCCCTCATAAACAGAGCACAAATGCAAGTATTGGGAATCAACAAAAAGCAGGATTAACAACTTTTAACAGTAAAGCTAGCAATCTTGAATGGAAATATGTAATTAAACTATCTCAGAGGAAAAGATCTAACATTTACTAGATGCTACACAACTGCACTGGATTTGTGAAACAACAGACTTAATTTAACCTGAAACAGCAGACCTGCCCTAATCTATGTAGTAGTTTAACAGCATTCTAAAACTAAACTTCAATTTTCAGTTGGTTAAATGTGGGTTAAGAAAAAAATTTATCGGTAACAAAAATCTAAACTCACCTGAAGTTGTGGCTTGTGAGGTATCTGATAGCTGCTGGTCTGATGCGAGCGACTCCTCCCTGACTATGGCTTCCTCTTCCCGTGATAACGCTGAGATATGGTTTACCACCAGTCTGCTGGTACTCTGCAACAGCAGGAATTGTAACGGTTAAAATTTTCCTCGGCAGAGACTTGGCATTCAGTATAACCCTTCCATGCATTCTTCTGAAGACTCTCACTAGTCATTTAGAGCTTTGTTTTCCCATGCTGGTATGCATAATTTAGATACAAATAGCAATTTTTCCCCGTTTTGAAAAAGTCAAGCTTTTAAAATCTAGATTGCCTGTAATATGCATATTGTGATCATCACAAAATCCTTCTAATTTCATAGAAGCTTTATGTCTCTATGTTTCTGTCTTTTAGTATTCAACTGGAATTTACATCCTGTGATATAAATTTAAATTGCAAAATTAAAAGAGGTGGGTGTAATTTACTGAATTTTTAAGTGGTGTTTCTGTGTTGTTTCATGTTTTACATTAAACTACTGTGAATAAAGAAATAATGTTTTATTGAATAAAGAAATGAAGAAGAAAGAAAAGATAAATCCAGTTTTTGACACTTATGTCACATTATTTGGACTATATTCTGCTATGCTGGAGCATGGAAATCAACAGATCAACACATTCCATGAGTTTAATTAGGGCACCTAGCCCTGATAACAAAAGAAATTGCTCTCTTCCCAGAGATAACAACAACCTAAACTCATGAAGAGTTTGAAAAAGAGGAAAAAAATAAACTAAACTGGATCCTCACAACAAGTCAAGATTTGCCAGTTTGGAATTATCAGTTAACATGACTTCTTTCTTCAACTACTCTGCCTCCCACCATAACTTTATTTAGGTTTTATATTTATTTACTGTTAATTCTGCCTGCAAAAAAGTTCCCAGTATTGATCCTTTTCCCATGTATGTAGTGAAATTAACTTCTTTTTTTTTTAGATTTAGGTGAATGGACTGAACAGAGAGCCCCTACTATCAATTTCAGGATTCCTGATTTAAGTGCAGTTCTGGAAATTTAGTTCTAAAAAGCATTAGGTTACACTTTAAATTACACAAATGTCATTGTAGGAATAGCACGAGATAATGGAATTTAATTATCTCTGATGCATATTGGAAGACAAGGGTTATCTAAGGCCCCACTGAAAATTTTTATTTATACTCTGTGGAGTAGCTGATTTAAAAAATCAGGTTTGTGCAGCAGTACCTTGCATAAGAAATATTTCTTATAAAAGCATTCCCAGTGTGCTTAAATTTAGAGGGTAAACTAGTAATGAATATGTCTCTTTTTACAGCATGAACACTCATGAAGTATTTGAACACTCCACTATGAGAAAAAATGAGCCCTCAAGCAAAACTGCATAAAATGACATTTCTGGAAGCAGCAGTATTCTGATCTCAAGAGATGCTGCCAACAAACTGATACAGAAGTTTCTGAGAGGTAGCTCAAATCACACACTTTCATGTAGAAGTTGAAGCCACTATCATCATTGTGGTTAAAATTCCAACACAGTAATTTTTCTTTTAAGATTATAAAAGCAACATAGTTGTGACAAAGCAATGCAATGGTGACACATAAGTTTGCATCATCACCTCGGTTAAAAATGTCAGGAAGGATAGCCCAAGTATTCAATAATAATAATAAAAAAAGGATAAATCAGAAGGAAGAAGATTTACAAAGAAGCAGGGGGAGAGGGGCAAGACAGAAAGCAGCGATAATCGTAGTGTCAAAGGAAAATAATTCCATTGGGGTACTTTGAAAACAAGACAACACAAAGCCTAGTAGTTTTAACATACATGTTATTAAAGTACATTCAATCCCTCTAATATTGCCATGTATAATGATTTCTTAATAGAAAATGAGAATAATTTTTAGGGGGCAAGAATTATTACCTAAACCCTACCTTCACTTTTTTCCTGCAGCACTCTGGACAACTGATTCACAGCTTCATCCACGTGGAGACCATGCAAATCCAGCACATTCATAGGCAGCAAGGAAGTATTTACTCTCTCAAAAATTTGCACAGCAGCAGCATGGTTGGCTTCTTTCATCTTCTGCTCATGAAGGCGACCCTTTATTCATAAGCACAGTGACTATTACACACTGAGAAATAATCTAAGCTCCACACTGGTTTCAAAATGACAGCACTGTCAGGGTGCTTTTAGTTCAAGGTTGAAGCAGAAAATTTATAATTCTAGCAGAACTTCTGCAAGAGGCTCAATGAGACCTACTCACAAGAAGATTTCATGAAATCTGTTTGTAAGAAACTACTCAAAGCTGGCACAAAGAAGACATTATAGCAAAAGCCTTACAAGGAGAAAAAAAAGGCAGAAAAGGCACAAAATCATAAGGTTGTTACAAAAGCTAAAAAGTTACACTCCATGCTGAGTTGCAGATTTATTTTCCTAACAATAGATTTTTATTTTCTGCAAGTATTTTGCTAAAATTATAGTGAAACAGTGTCAGAGAAACTGCCCAACAGATAAGGAAAAACCTGCTGACTGTGGTATTTGAGGTTAATTCTTCTGAATGCACTCCCAAAATTTCAGACAAGACAAGAGTAAACACTTTTAATAGTTGCCTATTATCTCTCCTAATACTTTTCACATCTTTTATGACTGACAAGGTCAGTAAGTCCATTCTGGAATGAGGGTAAGGAGTAGTACAGTCAGTCACCTTACAGAGTGAACAAGTACCAACTCCTTCCTATGAACCTTGCAATGATAATGTCTGAGAGACTGAAGCAACAAATTATGTCCTTGAATATCTGTAGGCAGAGCCTGAAAACGAATGGAAGATTTAACTCCAGGTATTGGACTGACAAAGGCTCAAGAGAACAAAAGTGACAGTTTCTCTTACACTTTCTTAAAATGGATCATCTGAAGTGCATTAGTGTCAGACCCAAGACAGCAGCTCCTATAACTCACTTGCAAAGGATTCCCAAGACAAAGGCCACCAAGCACAAAGTACTTTTTATGAATAAAGGTAGCTTAGTTTGCCTTTTTATTACCTAAAAGAAAGTATATAATAAATAGATTTCAATAGATTTACAATAGATTGTATTTGTTCTTATGGATAAGAACAAAAGTAAGACAGGACTTGAAATGATATTTCTATTTAAAATCCTGCACACTTTTGTTTTGAATCTCTCAAAACTTGAAAAATATATGAATATAGAACATAAAAGGTTCATTATAAAGACTGATAATCAGTATTTCCTACATGCACAGTAACAATCTAAACATTTAGAGTTATACCACTTGCATGAAAGCTTTTTTAATAAGCAAATTCAAGTTATTTATTATTACATTTTTGTTCTGTCATAATACAATTCAAAGTTTAGAATTAAATGCTTCTACAATGTGAATTCTTCTGAAATTTTTATATGCTATTAAATCAGGGGAAAACTACAGCCTCTGAAGATATTTGTAAGAGAATTTTTAAGAGTGGTGTTAATGGAAGGGTCTTCTGTGAAGGCACCAAGAAACCAACGTAGAAGAACTTTGATTACAAGAACAGTTGATACTCAAAACCAAGAGTATGATCAACAGCTCTGATCAGCAGTACCCAAACTGGTACATACTAAGAAATGTGCCTGAATCAAGACCAGAGAGCCTGTGCTCCAAGGCCAGAGCACACAAGACTGATCAGCAGCACATCTACACTCCATAATCAGATGTATCGTGAAAAGCATGACACGCGCACCTCATTTATCCCAACCCAAGACAGACTGTAGCCATAAAGATAGTCAGAATGAAGAAGCGAAGACAGCAGGCAGCAATCTTGCCCAAGATTTATGGACGACGAAGCAAGTACAATTCTGTGGCAAAAGATGACATCTTAATACCTGTCTGAGTCCTCTAAAGTACAGAAGATGTGTCTAAAAACAGTTCAGCACCAACATATAGAGGATTCAAAAAATGTTGTTTGCAGCAGTGCACATCACACTCTGGTGAACCTGGCCAGACTACTTGGACACAAATCTTGGTGTTTACAAGTATGTGATGTGATGTGAGAGAGATCTAGGACAAAGGAGCATGTGTGACTAAGCACTAGACCTTTAATGAGGTCTTGCACCAAATTTGGTTACGTTAGCTTCCTGTGCCAATATCATTACTAGTGAAAGAGAATTTACTTGTGATTGTCAATGTAACACACAGGGAACAGTGACCAAATTAATCAATTCTAGTAGGCATGATGTCTTCCTTATCACTTCCAATTCAGTGTTTAAGTACCTCCCTAAATTCAGACAAAAAGCACAGTATTACTTTTTACCTGATGTGCATAAAATGCTGCCACAGGCTTCATACCCATGCGATAGGCCTCCCCAGCCTTCTTCAAACATTCCTGTCTCTTCTGCTGGTGACAAAAAGCTTCTGCTCTTAAATCATCATATTGTGGATACTCAAAGTCTTGAAACATTTCACTCAAAGGATCATCCTCTTCCTTACTTTTTTTTGCCTGTAGGAATTTGCATTGTTGACGTTATGGACACATTGTAGGGTGTTTTCATTAGCACAGTTTTGGCTATGTTTGTAGCTATGATTTAAAAATATATATAAATACCTTCTTCTCACGGTTCTTTGCAGCACTGTAGGAAGAAGCAATTTCATTTTGCTGAACATTTTCTTGAGCTATAACTGTTTTTACAGGATCTGCCTCCAGAACACAGTTCAGAAACTGTTCAGTTTGTTCTAAAGAGTAGCTGTAAAGGACAAATAAAATCTGTGACTTTAGAAATATATTAATAGCTGCTATATTTATCTAAATTATTAAAAACCTTGATATTGTTACAGAAATAGATTACAATTAAATAAACACTGGAATGGAATATTCCAGCTTTTTACAGAAAGGCTTGCAGACTCCTTGTAGGGCATTATTGGCATCAACACACATGCAGTCTTGGCTGACTGAAACACAACTGAGGGGCACTTGAACATTAAATGGAAAATGACATACTGAAGTAAATTTCATCCTATCTTAATCAAAGAGACATTAATAAATTCTGCTCTTTGGGCTGGGTAAGATAGTTCATCTTAAATCTTCTCTGGTCAGGGTTAGATAGTTCAAACTAATTTAAAGTTAGCTCAGTTTTCTGAAACCCTAATGAAGAAAAATCTTTGTATTTTTAGTCAAATTTTGTTATCAAATTTAATTAAGGCATCAGTTGCCATCAGCTTTCTAATAAGCCCCTTCTCTTCTCTTCTCTTGCTGTTTAGTAAGCTAACAAGAGCAGACTGATCAAAAGTAAAGACAGATTTTGGGAAAGGCAACACTATGAAGTCAATCTAGAATGTGAAAAACAAGATGGTGAAATGTTTGAGTTATAGAAAAGGATGAAGGATATATTTTAAACAGGAAAGATTTTTATAACAACCTGGACAAGCAACATGACTGACAAGTAGGTATGCAAACCCATATGTAGAGACTGACATTCAAATGGCCGAGGATGAAAAAAGATGTTTCTCTTGAAAAAAAAAAGTTCACTCCTCAGAAACTTGGATTTAAGAAGGTAGACACATATCCCAGAAATATAATTCAGAAGAGAGGAAGAGAATGGCAGCAGGAAGAAATGGAGAGATGGCTCATTCCTTCAGAGCTGCTGTAGTAATCAGGAAAGTACTCACAAGTAGCATCAGGTGATGGTAGTGTTTCCCTCTTGGGCAGATGCCGTTTTCTGTGAACCTACTATTACCACACCCACCAATTTCTCCCACTAGATTTAAACCTCAGCTCTAGAGAAAATACGCATTTCCACTGACAGTCAGTCAGTGCTCAATATCCAGAGACAGTCTTCTCCCAGTGAAAGAAACTGTCTATTCCCCCCTAAAAAGAAATGAGTCTAAACTGAGAGTTTTTATACCCTTTTTGCCTTTAAGACCAGCTAGTTTTGCCTTTGTTTAGACTGACAAAAAGCACTAGTTTGGCAAAAGCCATTCTTTAGCAGTATCTTAACTCTCAATATTTTTGACTGTATCTGTTACTGAGTACCATTTTTACAAAGAAATAGAAACATTTCTTACTTGTTGTCCCTGAAGACATCCATTAAGAAATTTTGATTAATAGTTGGAAACATCTCAAAAAGTTGCTTCTCCTTTAGTTTAGCAGCACAGTCTTTTCTAGCTGTAGAAGGAACACGATTCTACCCAGAAGACAAAAGAAATATATTACAAGTTCTTGATTAGAACAAAATACAGTAAAGGTGGAGCCAATCCAACTTTACCATTATTTGTCACAATTTAAAAAGTATCTCCTCAGTTGGTATGCCCCCACAGCAATGACAACATGACATATCAGCCTGCCACACTGATCAACATAAACTAAGGACAGGTGAGTTGTATTATACACCACTGCAGTACTCTGCAGTCTTTTGAAGTAATGCTTCCTCTTAAGTTGGACAAAGCAAAAGGAGGATTTTTTAGCAGGGATTTATTCCCTGCTAGTCCATCTAGTCCAGTGTTAAGCTTGTGCAAAGTCCACCTCTCTTCTCTATACTGAGGGCCTGGGGTTGAAACAACTTTGTATTATTAAGCAGCATAAACAATTTTGGTCTGGTGTATCTGAAGCTGTGTCTGTAATAAATATTCTAATTTGTGAAGTCATCTGAGAAGATGACATAATTATAGCCTAGAATATATTGGACTGATTGTTCCAATATTCAGAGAAAGGAAAAAGTGGTCAAAATAAAGCCAAGTTCCATGAATCCAAACTGAAAGTAAAGCTGTGGACATGACAGTAGTTGTTATCAGTAGGGCACATACATGCAGTTCAAAGAAAGAATCCACAAGCCATTTTCAAAGTACAGGCTAATCCATCCAACTTTCTACACCAGTTCAAAGCTCCTCTACTTTACGACAGCTGCTTATCAGAGACTGTTACAAATAAGAACGCCTGTTCTGACCATCGGTGGGGCAGTAGAGGGCAGTATCAGGCACAAGCCAAACAGGCAGAGTACAGGAACTCTGTGTGGAAAACAAAGAACTACTAAAAATCTATTAAAGATTTACTGTTTTCTGAGAAGTGGGTACAGAAACTTGTTTGAGATTAACCTCAAGTACTTATTTTAATGTCTCATCTGTTAGGAATGTTGTGGGTTCTCCTTACAAAAAAAATACTAAAACCAATTCAGTACACTTCTAAACAAACAAGGCATGGAGCCAACTAAAAACTTTTTTTTGGTATCACAGTTACAACAAAAACCATGGAAGATCACACTGATCTTTGCTTTTAGCTGAGCAATCAAAAAACAATTCAACCAAACACAAATGCTAAGCTGTATAGTGAAATACAGCACGATCTGTTTGTGAAACAATCAAAATACTACATTCTAAACGAGACTGTATTTTTCAAACAGAACCATCTACCACAAGCAAACTCCTGTATCACAGCAATCAACAATACTAATTGGCATTGGCATTTGTCTCACAAATTCAAGCTGTAATCAGCAGCACAAGGCTGAGTCACCAAGTAAGACATACTCTATTTCATTAACAGTAATGAATCTAAACATTATAAAACTGGTGCTATCCATACCAGGTCCTGTCTCTCCTGCATCGCTATTTCTTCAGAAATTATTTGCCTGAGAGAAACTTTCTGAATCTGAGCATTCCAGTGATCCATAAATGGAAAAACGTCTGATGTTGCTGGGGTTTTCGTCTGTATATCATTACACGTGTCTGCAGCCCAGCTCGTTTTTTTCTTCTGTATTTTACTGTCTGCATTCTGAGATAACAGCACTTCTGAGTCATCTGTATCTATCTGCTGAATCACTGTAGGACATTCAAAAGTAATAAAAGTAGAGTGACTAAACACTTATTAGCTTACATATACATGCAATACCAAAATAATTAAGACAAGTTTTTAAACCTATACAGTTTGAGTTTTGTTAAAACAAGATTATTAATGCGAAAACAGAAACCAACACATTGCTTTCACCTTCTTCACTTCCATTTTCCAAAGACTGTCTGATCATCTTTATCTATTTTGTGAAAAAAAAAGAAAACCATCAGACTTCCTCAACAAATTTTCAAGTGCTAAGACATACCTTACAGCTATAAACTACCTTGCACATATGTTAAGTGGGGGGTTGTTTGCTTTCATAAAAGAATCATTGACTTGTATGTTTACCCGCCTTTCTTCTACAGCTTAACAGCCTGGTTTTATGCCTCTACAAGTTAATGGCAACAGCATTGTTTAGTGAAGACTGTGCACCCACACTGCAGTCCAAATCTGCAGTAGGGTTCTGCCATAGAGGGACATTTCTTCTGGGAGCCGAATGAAAACCAGACTGTGACAGATGTTAACACTTTTTGAACAAGGCACCCATCTTCATGCTAAAATCACCTCTGACAAGACCAACATGTGAATGTTGTATTCTTGACCTCCCTTCCTCACCTGCAGAAATCTTACTCTGCTCGTAATTCTGTCTGCCCCTTTTCCTGCCACAAAGATTACAGCAGTCCTACCAAACAGCTGTCTGCTTCAGCTAGAGCTTCTCTAAGTTTTCTGAACAACACAAAATTATAGGAACTAGTGATTCTGCTTACAATTAACTTCCCTCTCCTCCCCCACACCCCATAAGAGATTGGTAAATGGATCCAAAGGCAATAAAGTTTAGCTTAATAAGTAAGTTCATCATTTTTCAACAGATGGAGTATTTGCAACCTTAAGTTTCAAACAATTAAATATTTTTATACTGGAAAATTAAGTATTTTTACAGTTAAGAGAAATACAAAACATACCTTCTGCAGACAACTTACATGATTCATCTCCCCTCTGACGCTTCTAAATACAAATAGTAAAATCATGAATGTTATAAGTTATGAATTTTGCAGGAAAACTTTGCAAGTGTTAACTTCTAATTAAAGCAGTTTCCAAATAAGGTCTCACAGTACTTCTCAAAGATTAAATATTTTAAAAGAAATATATTTAGGAAAAATAATTATGAAGTGAAATATGTAAGCTAGAATTATCTTTCTGAAAACACATCAAACCAGAGAAACGTGCCCCACTGCTAAGACTTCATATCCTTAATTATATAAACCAAAAAATAATTTTGCCAAAAGGCATTCCAAGTTTCATAAAGCTGTGAAGGAACACAGATTAGAGAAGTCATCTCAATTATTGCACATGGAGATGTTTTGTATAGAGAATAATTCATAAAATAATTCTTTTTACAGGTCAAAAAAACAATAAGCATTTTTGGCCAGTGGAATTTTTCATCGATCTTGTAGTGAAATTGTGCACTACGATCTTTCTTTTTTAAGAATCTTGTTTTCATGATGAGGCACTCATGACATCCCTTCAAATGTCTTTCAGTAGTTCCAATGATTATGACATACTGATATATTCCACACATTTCACAAATTACTATTATATTTTATCACTGTTCTTGCAAAGATAACACCTTTAGACCAAGACATAGAGAGACAAATGGTCTGACAAAAAAGTCATGCCACGCCGTATCATAAGCAAGAAATCTACTCACCAGAATAGATTCTTTCCATTTTTCATGAATCACTTTTGCCAAATTCAGATCAATATGAACCACGCAATCCTCAACAGTTAGAGATCCTTGTGGAACAAAGAGAATATATTCATTAAAAGCATTCTATAAAACTTATGTAAGCAGTAAAGTACAGTATCCTAGACTTATTAATTTTAACTCTGGAGATTCTACATAAACTTGTCATGCCTGAAAAAAAATTCTAAACAAAAAAAACATTCCACAGAAATTGTTTCCGGGTGTTCAGAAGCTCTGAAAGGGTAGGAAAGAAACAAGTTAACATTACTGTATATTGTGGATGACTGTATACCTGGATGACTGTATTTTTCCTCCTGTTTTCTGTTTTTCTAGCAGACCCTTCTTTTACAAAGTCATTGTTAATTGAAAACAACAGGTTCATTCATGAAACTGTGATTCCTCCTATTCCATTTCAATCCACATGGCAACTGTTTTTCTGTACGACATACCCACCACAGCCCAAGAGCAGTCACATCCCTCCTTTCCAACACACAAACTCAGAGAAACAAACTCCAAGCATCCCTCTAACTCTAAAGGAAAGGGCAGAAATTATCATGGTATCATAATAAAAGCTCTTTTTCCTAAAAAGGGTGTTTCTCACCCTTTCAAAAATAAAAAAAGCAAGAAGTATGTACGTGTCAAATAAAAATACAGGGCATATTTCAGACACAATAAAACACTTTTCTGCTATAAAAAACACACTTTTTTTTTTTGAGGAAGTAGGCATGTAAGGTAAAGAGGCCTGCAATCAAACCCACCAATAAATCAGGTATCCAGGGTTTCACATCAAGTAATCTTCAAGATGAAAGACGGAAACGAGAAAAAAAAGGAAAAAGTGGGGGAAAAAAGAGAGAAAAACATCAAGCTGTATATTCCTTCTATTTTCTTTTTTCCTTTTTCTATCATTCTTTAACTTTTGAGATGCATGTTCAAGCTGCTTATGGCTTCCTTAACCATAATCTTCCAGCAGACTGGTCTGTTGCCATCTTTTAAGTTTACAGCCACACTTTATCTCCCTTAACGATTCATTTTCTTGTACCCCAACTTAACTGATGCCTGAAGGTTTTTTCCCTTTCTTCTTTCCTAATCAGCCACAGCTGGCATATTCCTTATCAACTAAATATCTCTTCAGAGTTTGAATATAAGCTCAAAGGCCTGTTGCTCAGAATGCAAATAAGTCAATATATTTTCTTTTTATTTTGAAGTATGTGCATGTACAAAAAAACAAAGGCAGAAGGTAGCACTTCTGCATTTATATTTTATGCCATGCTTAGTTCAGTTTCATTTCTGCCTTAACAACAGCAACAAACAGTATCATGAAGAATTACAAGAATCTATTCCCTAAAAATCAAGCATGAAAGAAAAAATGCACAGGCAAAGAAAGAAAGAAAGGTTTCCTACCCAAGTAAGTTTTTTTTCATAAAAACATGCATATAATTCCATCATACCTGCATCAATGCCAACAGGTCCAAATATCTCTTTCAGCTGGAGTGCCAGTTCAGGAGGCAATGTTAGTTCTAGGCAATCTATACTGAAGGCTGCATGTGATGCTGGTATAGGGCTTTGTCTCTTAGCTTTAGTTGCAGCCCAGTTTGGAGTTTCAACTTCTTCTTTACCACATATATCCGTGGAACTCTCCTGAGTTTCTTTATCCATCTCCAGTTCTTTATTGCTCCTAGGACCAACCAGAGGTGCACGATCCATTTCCAGTAACAAACCAGTCCCTTTGGGATTTTCTGCATTGCTTTCTGAAGGGTTACTGTCACTTACATTATTTAATTCAAATTTCAAATTGGTAGAAGTTGTGTTAGGATCATGAGGCAAACCTCCATCAAGTTGTGAAAGTGATGGCTTATTTACATCTTCAAGAGGACTCTCACTCTCTCCCTTCTGCTTTCCTGAAATGGACAGCTCAATGACTCCTGCTGCTGAGTTGCTTGTTTCAGTTCTAGGGGCTGAATCCACAGAATTCTTCAGTTCCACTGAATTATCCAATGAGGTAGCAGTGAATGAGTCAGACACATCAGCACTTGTCACAGCTGTCTTGGTAGCCTTACTTTCTGCAATGCTGAGTGATGAGTTCTTGCCTTTTGAAGCCTCAAAGATATCACCAGCCCCAAGTACTTGTGGGGTTTGTTTGAAGTCTTTGAGATTCTCATCATACTTTGTACCTGCCTTGATATCAAGGTCTGCAACCACTGGCTCAGTTTCACTTACCTGAAAGCATTCAGTATCAACAGCTTTACGTAACTTTTCATCAGAGTCTAACAGCAGACCCGTGGCCCAGTCTATGTCTTTGTTACATCTTTCATATAGATCTTTCAGAGCTTCAAATGAAACAGACTCAAAGAGCTTACAGAGCGTATCTAGTTCTTCAGACTCATCAATATTGATAAGCTCACTTTCCTCCACAAATGTACTTTTATCATACGTAACTCGATAGGGTATTTTTTCCTGAAAATCTGAGGCATTATCTATGTCTTTGGGTTTGAAACCATCTAACTTGCCATGCAATACTTTTGTTGTCTCAGGAAAAAGCATTTTCTTTTCTAGTCTCCACAGGAGAGCAAAGTCCTGTGATTCAGTCTGTGAATGGCTACTTTTTTGCCTACCTAAGTTTGTGTCCTGTTTCTCTTCTGCCACATGAAGTTTAGACAAGTGGTCCTCTTCTCTGGGATGCGGCAAGCTGCTATTTGTAAAAGTGAGGGCTAATTTGTGATGTTTCCTTGTTCTCTTACTTTCCTGGGTTTTTTCCTCACTTACTGTTTCACTGACTACTATTTCCTCTTGGTGCACAGGCAAACTCTTTTTATCTTGTTGCTCTTCAGTGTTCACAGGTGACCCATGAATCACATGTACAGTTTCAAGAGCATTCATATTAGTATCACCTTCAGTATTTCTATCTTCATCAGACTGATTTAAATTTGTCTTTCTCATTCTCCTTGACCTTTGTTGTCTCTGTTCTAATGAGGCTGAGACAGGCCAATGTCCTAACATTTGCAATTCTGGTGTAACTTTATCTGAACTAACAGAGTAACAGCTATAGGGTGGATTTTCTTCCTCGTGTCCTTTCTCAACAGCACATGTCTCAGGCAGGCCCACTTGCTCTTTACCTATCTCAGAATGCTGCTGAGTGGGAGTTTCACCTTCCTTATCACTCTTCAGAGGAGATTTTTCTAGTCTTCTGGATCTTTTGACTCTCTGTCCCATTGTTTGTTCCACGGGCCAGTCACCCAGAAAGTTTAGTAGTTCTGGTTTTCCTGATGTGTCAAAAGCCAAACTGCTTGGTTCCACTGTGTTACTAGTTTGTGTCGATTTTGGTTCCATACATATTTTGCCCGATTGCTCAACTGCAGTTTGAACTTTGAGAATGTTGTTATTACTGTGTTCCTCAGTTCCACCTGTGTGTAAGTTCACAGTCTCTTCAGCTGGGATCACATCAACCTCATCCATTTCTGTTTCAGTATTTTTTTCTATTTTTAATCCCTTTTCTTCTTTCTTCTCCAAGGGCAGCTCTTTTTTGATGCAATCTGATAAATTAACTTCCAAGTCATCTTGAACACTGCTGTTCTCGGAATTGTGTTGCACTGAATTCTTTTCCATTTCTCTTTCCTCTTTCTGAAAATGCTCAGGATCACAACTACTTTCTAATGTTAGAGAAGTACCAGGAGAAGTTTTATCAACTTCAGCTAACTCAAGAGGCTCCACCTCAGAAGCAAAACATTCTTCTTCCTTTACATCAGAATGTGCCTCTCTCTTTCTGAAAGACAAATTGGAATGAAATATAAACCCATTTCAAACCTTCTTAAAGCATTTGTCCACATTTTGAACTCCAGTTAGAACTAGAGAGTTTAATCTAGTTACACTTCTAGTGAGAGAAAAACAAATTTATGACTTAGCTGTAACTCCAACACTCCTCAATAAAAAAGGAGCGAAGCAAAGATGAACTTTCTTTGGTAAGTATCCCCTTCTTACTAGAGCACAGGGCTAAGAACATTTTCTCAGGAGTCAATCTCCCCTCCCGTCCCATTTCCAGCATTCAGTTTTGCATCACAGGCACTCTGCTGCCAGACATTTCCTCATTCACATCAGCAAGTCTGGTAAACGTACTTTTACCTCATGACTGTTGCTCTCTCCTGTTGGCTTAATGCTAAAGACAGTCTAGACATTAACTAAGAGAGAATGTGCCTTTTCTTGTCAAACCATTTTTCACAATCAACTACATTCCGTTAATTATCATTTCAAATACATCACACATGTAAAACTCAAGTGAAATAATAACTGAAATAAAATCTGATCTCCTGTGTGCCCTAGTTTTGGCCAGAACCTGGAGGTTATTCTATACCACCTCATGTCATTGCTGAAGCAGAAATGGGAAGAAGGAGGCAGAGCGAACGAGCAGCGTGTGGTTTGGGACAGTCTCAGTGGGGGCACTGAACTGGGGAGTACCATTCCTGAGCCACGACACTGCATTACAACACACAGCATGATCCAGACTGGCAACTACAAAACAGCTATGGATACAACCAACGGAAACCTAGACAAGTTTAAATTGAATATACTGAAGAGCAAGTAGGTAACCTGTTACTATTGCACAGAGAATCCACCACGAAGATATAATCTAGTATCAACATACAAATTCAGAAACAGTAATTCGCTCTTATTTGGGACTACATTCTTCTAAAAAGCAATTTATAGATTTTAAGTGCTTTGTATCCATAACACACATCCAACAATAAATTTCTAAGATAACAGAAAGTAAGTTAAGATTGGCTTCTTGAAAAATAACACAGCCATAATGGGAGGCTTTCAAAAGCACTGGAAAGTTGAGTAGATCCCTTGACTGCTCATTTTTGAAAATTCTAAAATTCTTAAAAATTAAGAGAACTATGTAGGGATTTTTTTGTTACTTAACTATCTTTTTTAATGCATTCTGACACTATGACCCAGGTTTTGTTACTAAGAAGCTAAAAAGCTAAATTTTTAGCCTTTTATTTGATGCTACAAAGCTAGTGAAAGAATCCAACCTCTGGCTTTCCTCCTGACAAGGATCTTCACTCCAACCAGCAGCTTCTGATTTGTCTGGAACTGAAGAATCCAATATTGTTCTAACAGTAAGGCAGCGTTCATACCGTTCCAACATTCTTTTGATCTTTTCTTTAGATACACCATGAATGTTTCTCCTGTGAATTGAAAACAAAACAAAACCAAAGACGTATCTCAGATTTGTGTATTACAATGACAGAAGAGAATAATTTAATAGTAATTTAATAAATTTATAGCAAGACTAACCAAAGAATTCAGGGAGCCAGAAGAAAAGCTCTGAAACAGCAATTCTTTCTGAATCAGTGCACTAAGGAGTTCCAAACAGGATACATCAGACAAACTGCTGCTCCACTTCTCCACTCCATCTGGTCTCCCTGTACTGCAGTTGGATATTTTGCATAATACTAAAATCTAAAAGTGTATTTAATGCATCTTCTTCAAGTAAGTTTCAGAAAACACACTATATCAGATCCTGACCATGATGCAGGATATCAAACTGGGTACAGAAAGCTGCTGAATTCAGTCTTCTTTCTTTGGCCTTGAAGAAAACCTATTTACCTATTATTCCCAACATCCTTTAGCCAGAAATTTTCAGTAACTCTGTTAAGCACCAACTAGCACTGTGTTCTGCTGCAGTTCCACCTAGAACAAGTGAATCCTGCCAAGCATAGTGAAAGAGAAATTGAAAATACAGAAGAAAAGGTTTGACTTTTATTTTAAGAAGGAAAATAATCTACCTTACCTCACTTAAAAAGCAGCGAACTTTAAACTACTGTGCAAATTCAGATGACAACAGATACCATAAAATCACAAAATAACTTTTGTTGAAAGGGACCCCTGGAAGTCACATACTTCAGTCTCCTACTCAGAAGAAGTACAGCCAGATCAGGTTGCCCAGAGGTTTGTCATATCCAATTTTGAATAACCAAAATGACTGAAAGTCTACAAACTTCCGGGGCAAACTCTTTCAGTACCTAACCACCTTCAAAGTAAATGTTGGGATTTTTTCTTTTATGTAATCAAAAGTTCCAACTTGATGATGTTTGTTTTGTCCTATTCCTGCACAATTCTTTTTAGTCTTCTCTATAACTTTTCAAAAGGTAGCTGAAAACAACAATATCATTTTTCTTCAATTATCTCTTCTTAAGGCTGAATAAACTACTCTTGCTCAGTTTTGTATCACATAGCAAATTTGCTAAGAGTGCACTCTGTCCCAGCATCCAAGTCATAAAAAGGACATTAAATAGCTGCAGTCCCTCCCCGGAGGGACTTAAACCTTCACTTTGGACAGTGATCACAACATTTGAACCTGGCATCTAGCCAATTTTCTCATTCTATTTTCTTATGTTTTATTATTCACTCACATAGGGTTTATGTCTTTCCTATTTCAGCCCTAAGTAATACAAGGTCCTGCTAAAGAAGAGCTAAGCAACAATGATGATGCACAGAGGTTTGTTTCTTTCAGGCCATGAGGTGCTGATCGCCCTAAATTCAGTGACAGCGGAAACACTTCAACTAAAGCAACAGACCAGGATGCAAAAACAGCCCAAGCCTGACATAATTTTTGCAACTTCAACAACCCAAAGGAGCAGTCACTATACCTTAAATGCAAAGAACTCTAATAATGAAAACATCACAGTGTCTACTGCTAGCAGTACCTTTTGCATGTAACTAAAGTGACAAAAGATCTTATAATACATACAGAAGTCTACAAAGTATCATTAAAAAAACCAAACTAAAAAGCTACTTATTATCACAAAAACTTTGACAGATACCTTGCTACTTCACTAGCCATTGTACTAAGTGATACCTTTTTTAAAATCATAGCTTATACTGTCTAATATGTTATTTTCCTTTACATTCTTACCTTTCAAGTTCTTTTGGTTTAAACTTCCACCATGTATCTGGTTCTCGGAACATTATTTTGTATTTGAACTGCTGAGCCTGAATAAAAGAGATATGAAACAGAACAAGCCACATCACCCATTTCTTATTCCTATGACAAAGCACATGATATGCATAGCTTGCTTCTTCAAAGCTGTTTTTTGTATTTTTTGATACCTATTAAACATTTGGAGTAACACTTTTGTTCAGTGTTGCACTTCAGTTTACATAAACTGAGATTTTTAAAAACATGTGTATGTATCTCTTACTGTAAAATTAAATGTGTGCGCCATGATGTGTCTTCTCTGAGACAAGACTGCAAAGTATCTCCTCTTTCCAGATACAGCATGCACATGTCTACACAGCCTCTCCAAGACAGAGGGAAGCTCACAGCTTACATTCAGAGCTAACCAGATATGAACCAGCTCCAAAACAAGCAATTCAGATACATTAACACAGTTATTGTGGACAGCCTTCCTGCCACATGGGAAACTTGAGCAAGCTGCAAGTAAATGGTTCCTACGTAGTCCAGTCTCATCATGATGGAAAAGGAGCCTAAAGTCTAATCAACAGAAACACTGCAAGTACTGTGCCATTTCTCTCCATTCCTGTTTGCAGAAAAAAATCTTATCACCATACCAAACACTGCACGTCTGTAAGAACTCTTGTTGCATCTTCATTTCACTACAGCAAAATGAAAGATGTAACCTATGAAAGAACTGCTAATCTGACAACTGTTAATAAATGCAAGGGTAACAAAATAAACATTTTATTAACAAAAATTATCTGTCTTAAAGTCTCACTGTTCATGAATCCGTTACCACATACAGCATATGTAGAGTATCTGCTCAAAAACTGTCAATTATATGTACTACACTCTCTTACCTGTTTCTGTAACAGGTAAAGAGAAATCCCAGATCTACATTATAATACTTTTTCCAATATATTATTTCAGATAATCAGAACCAGTTTCATGAAATAATGCTGCTCTAATTACCAACCAATATGGTCAATGATCAACAGCAAAATATGCTCTAGACTCTAAAACTGCTGATGCCCATTTAGAAACTATTAAGTGAAAAGGTGGGATCACTTCAACAAAAATTATTAAGTAAATCTGCATAACTTCAAGCAAGCTAGCAATATTTAGTAACTCTAGCCTCCAAATGGTATGTGCCTCTACGTCCTATTTAGGATAAAACTGAGTTTTCAAGTTTCACAGAGCATCACACATCACTCATTCATTAGTGTTGATTAAATTTTTGAAGTAGCTTCTAATTTAACTGATCCTATAAAAGAGGAAAAAATTCAGTTTCCTCAACAATATTTACTTTTAGCCCCAAGAACAAAGCATTTGGCTTTGGCTTTTGGTAACTAGGCCAGGTTAATGCTCAGATACCCACACAACATGACACTGGGTAACCATGCAACACCTTTTTTTTTCACTCCAGACTTCCTTCTGGAATAGCAGCTAGACTGAGAAAGACACTCCCGTTTTAAAACATATGTTGTTGCCATGCCAGTCAATAATCTCTTCACACTGGTCAAATTGTAATACTAACCAAAGTAACATAAGGCTTCATCTCCCATGCTTGTATGTTTGTGTTGTCTATTATTATAGGAGAGATTCTCATTTCAAATGCTTCTTTGGCTGCAAAATACACATGTACAAAACAATGTGATAATTTCGTTACATTCATAGTTAATTTCATTACAATAGGGTGAACGTAATATTAATACTCATTCTCTAAATTTCTTATAGTTTTACATAGATAATCCATAATGATTAACCACTGTGTGAAGAACTCTTGCCATAGCTTGATCTTTCAAGGTCCTCTATTTCAGAAATCCCCCCCTCACATGTAAAGCTACTGAGATATGGCATTAGCTTTTGAATTAACGTATGTATGATAATCAAGGAACGAAAATCAAGATGTAAAATGCACCAAGATGACTAATCAATCAGTAAATGAAACTAAAATCTACATGATCACCTTAAAGTGGACTTCTTTGTTGCATACAAAATTCTTGGCTTTATAACAGTCTTAAGATTAGTCCACTCTGTAAACTGTATAAGATATGAAAAATCAAAAGAATTATTGTAATTTAAATACATGGTAATGAAATTTATAGAATCACTAGCTTTGAGACACAGCACCATGTTTCTATAGCCATGTTACAATGTGTCTGAACAATCACAGTTCTTGTTGAATCTGACATTCATTAATTAATTTCTCCACTGCTAGAAATTTGACAGCAGAAAAGAGATCATAGTTCAAATTTAGCAAGTAAAAGCTTAAAAAGAATTGTTCTGTGGTGAGTTTAGCACAAGTCACTGTCAAAAAACCCCCCACCCGATCATGAAAAGGGGAAAAATAATTTATTCTGTCTTGCTCCTATAATTTTGTTTAAATTTGACAACAATTTAGTGTACAAGAGAAAGAAGAGATAATGAAGAGCAGGAAGATATCTGTATATTATTTTTATCCTCATTACTTACTGTATATGCATATTATGGATCATCTCAGAAGTAATATTTCTGGGAGATGGTGTAGGTAACCACTCCAGAAATGGGTCACTACCCAAAATACATACCATGATAAAATCTGAGGACAAAACAGACTCTTGACAAAGACACTGGCATTTCTAATTGCAAAACACACAATGAACAGATGACTTCTGAATTTGTGCTCATATTCTTTTTCCGCACATATTAAAAAATACTTCCGTGATGAGATAAATGCTTGTCACGTAACACAGGCCTTACAAGACAAGCAGATTTTTAAACAGCACACAAGCACTGAACTGTAAATCCCTTATTTATATCTCACCTCGTTTCCTGTTCCAGTCATGTGCTTCCCCTAAGCAATCAGGATCATAATGGTATTGTCCATGTTTGTAAAAGTAATCATCAGTACTAAGAATGATTCCACCTGGGTTATCCTCAAGCAAATTCCTGTGAAAGATGAAGAAATAAACAGCTTTTTCCTCTTCTCCTCCCAGGCTCCAATATCTACTACCATACATACTTTTTTTTAGTCTCTGGCACAAAACCAAAATTATTTGGAATGGAAGCAGCAAATTTAGGTAAGAGGAGAAAAAAAAAATCAACCTCCAAGTCAATATGATCTATAATAATTTCCCTCCTTTTTTTTCAAAGGCTGAGGATTATCTAAGGGAGAGAGCTGGTATAGTTTCCCTACAAGTCTCTCATTTCAAAACAAGGGAGGTATTTTTCCATCTACATGTAGTGACATACTTTCACACTGACAAATACCCTGTCTTAATTGCATCAAATGTTTCAGGTGTCAGTCAAAGGAGTCAAAGTTCAATCTACACTTTTAGAGAGTAAGGAAAGAAATCAAGAATTCCCCCCAAGAAGCTTCACATATACTACTTATATAGAAGAAGTTGCACAGTGAAAGGGGAGTTTCTGCCTGTAAAGAACTGGCAGATTTCCATCAATGTTATTTGAAGGAAATACTCGAAATAAACTGGGACTGAAAGAATACAGCAGACCTAACACTACAGCAATGATGCTCTGCTGACAAACTCCTTTGTTCAGTGATAGAAGTTAAAGGTCATCACTTCTATTTCAGTTTCCACTAGAGGTCAAGGACCTGAAAGCAACTTGGCTCTCAGCAATTATTATTACTCATTACACTGCGTGTACTGTGTAGCTGGCAATTTGGGTTTACGCATAACTCTTTACAAGTGTCAGAAATTTGTCTCTGCCTGTGCTAAATCTTGTACACGATTAAGCAATTATTTTAGAAGCTCACAATATAAATGTTCTACCTTGCCAAATATGATTTTCCTGATCCTGGAACACCTCTGAGAAGAACAAGTACTTGACCTATAAGATGCATCTTTTTTCCCATCATGTGACAAACACGTGGTTGCTGTGCTTGCGAGAGGTTCAATTTTGAGTTTCTATCTTGATTTCCCCATACCTTCAGAGAAGGGTTGCCATCCCAGGCATGTGAAACCACTGGGGAGGAAAGAAAAAGTCCTTTTTCCGAAGTTCTAGAGTCAGAAACAGGTCTCCACTGCCCTGGACTGGCAGCCATAGGAATTACAAAGCTGTGACTTCCACTGGATGGATAAAACACGGGAGCCATGAGATTCCAGTGTTGCTGAGATGGACCTGATGGTGTAGAAAAATTTAAGTTATAACCCTGCTGAGTTTGCTGAGTATCTGCAGGCTTTTGTGTTTTGAAACTGGATGTTTCAGGAGAGATATACGCCTCTGGAAGAGAAGCAGTCTGATAGCTGCAACAGGCAGTCACTGCATCTTCGTGTTGTTCCAGGCACCTTGAATTAGGATCTCCAGTAACAGCTACTCCAAGTTCCATAGGTCTTTGGGAGGACCCACCAGAAGCAGCAATCACACTACTTTGATCCAAAAGAGTATCTTGTGTCTGATCAGAATTTTCACATGGTATTTCTCCATTTGATTGTTTATATACTTCTGAAGCTACATCACGTTGAACGCGTATTTCCAACAAATCAGAATCTTCCAGGATCTGTGCAAAAGTGTCTGATGCAGATGGTGAGCTTGTCTGGATGCTCAGCTGACTCCCTGGTGGCTGGGAACAGCAGAAGTTTTCTAAAACCTCATTATTTGTCTCTGCTTGCTGTGGAAAAAGTAGGACATTGCAAACAGAATCAGATTTTTCCCACTCGGGAAATTCGGTAAAACCATCGTGTTCCACAAGGTGCTCATGTACTATTTGGTCATTTGCAGAATTAGGCAATTCATCATTCAAGCTGTAACTCTGAAAGGCAGTTTCTATTAAGGAATTCAGTTCTTCAGTCAGCTGCACACCAGGTGACAGGACCGTTTCTATTGCTGCTCCAGAATTACTATGTGCTGCAGTACTTTCCCCCATTCTTTCATTTGCAACAAATCTTTGCTGATTAACAAGAGGTAATGATGATGCTGCTAAATCAAAACCCAAGGTTTTTGAAGATGCTACTCCTTTGGCATGGGTGGACAGCTCTAGAAGATGATCCATAGCGTTTTCTACTGTTGGGTAAGATAAAAAGAATACAGCATGGTCACCTAAACAAACCCAAGCTGATGTGCATGCAATTTTTTTACTTGAAAAGCATTTATTCCAACTAAAGAAACAACCAAAAGACAGTTCACCAATCCATCTTTAAACATAGCTTCTGAAACTCCCTTGATCCATTTCTCATTAGAAGTAAAGGCAGAACTCAATACAGACATATTGAAAAATAACAACCTAATAAACTTAAAAATTACTACAGAAATACTGTCTAAAAATTACTAATTTTAACTGGAAAAAATATCAGAACTGCCTGTTTAAATGGATACTTATTTCTAATCTATCTCATCTAGGTGAAATAGTGTAAAATGAACTAAAAACTCTACAAAGGATGAAAGAGATAAAAGTATGCAAAGAATGTTTACTATGGCCCACTTAAAAATGTCCTATCTAATACAGCCTGAAAAATCCCGTATCTGCATTAATTCTTTGTAAAGCCACTAAATGGAGCATAGGGTGCCAGGGATCAACTTGAACAAAATGAAAAGCTGGCACAAACATCATCTGAGCCCTAAAGCTAAGCTTGTTTTCCTGAAAGACAGTGTAGGAAAAAGTTCAAGTTCATTTACGTATGACTCTGTCTGCACTCATTAAACAAAATCTCTGTCATCCTTCCAGCTTCTCTACTGTATGAAAACGACTCAAATATGCTAACCTTTCCATTTTTAAACTACTGTTAACAGTACAAGATTATGAACTCTACCTGTTTACTGCATTCTCCAATAAGCTTTAGATAAAACTGTTATTATGATAAAGGTGAATCTTATTAAGAGTTCGAAGCATTAATCAGTAATTCCATCGAATTCAATTTTAGAATGAACAACAATCATAACAGCACTCCCACATTTGGTATTAAGTTATAAACTCTGTACAATTTAGGCAATAAAAAGAGTCCTTTTAATGGTTACTTAGCTTTCATACATATAAAAAAATGCCAAAATCTGTCTTCTTCACAAATATTCTTACAATAATCTCAGTTAATCACATCTGATCATATGAATACAGATTGGTTAAAATGCTCCATATTTGGCTTATTCCCTGACAAGTAACTCCTCAGACATTGCTATCGAGCACCTCATTCGATACTTTTATCACAAGCAAGTGAACTTGCATATAGAAGAATTTTAAAACCACAAAAGAATGGGAAGGACTGGGCATAAATATGAAAATAGTCTGCCGGGAGAGGTGGGTATGTAGGCTGGTAGAATGAAGGGAAAGAAACACAGTTCAAGCAAGGCTGCAGAGAACTCAACACGGCAAACAGAATTCATCCTGCAGAAACTAATCCTCAGTGGACACGACAAGATGACAATGCAAAATAAAAGTGAAACAAAAGCTCAGTTCAATTATTTAAGGAAGAGCAAATGCTGCCAGGACCACATATGGCATACCATCAAAAAATTGTGATCTAGAACATAAAATACCCTCCTGCAGAAACAGCTTAGGCATCTTGCAGATATGGCACAGAAACTAATTGGAAAAACTAGATTCTCCTCACAACTCCACCACTGCCTAGTCACAGAACAATCCAGTCTAAACAGTACCTCCATTTATGAAGCACACTTCTCCATTTACCAGCCTCAAAAAACATTGTTAAACTTGGAGAATCTTACATGGTAGTAAAATTTCAAAATATTATTACTCATTAAAATTAAACTCAGAAATATGCTTGCAACACCTACACCAACTTTTCTGGAGTTGCACTAGTTAAGAGCTATCTGCACATGAAACAAAACTGTACCGTCAGCTGTACATTATTTACCTTTAAAATCACATTCAGACAGAACCATATAAACCACACTAGGATCTAGGTCAGAAAACATCTCTGACATGCTGTTGAAGAGCTCTTCCTTATTGACATAATGCACCGCTTGTGCCACTAAGTGGCTTGGGTCCCTTTGGGATACAGCAACAGCAGTTCTGTCAGAATTGCCATTCTTCTGAGAAGGACTCCCACCAGTTTTCCTTTTCCGTGGCATTTTGTTTTCTAATACCCAGCGTGCTTTTTGTTCTGCTTTGCTCACATGGGGCTGACAGCACCAAGCTTAAAAATCATAAAAAAAGCTCTTCGAACTGGGATAGACCAAACAGAAATAGCAGACCTGGAATAAAATAAAAAAAAGACGAAATTTTAATAAAATACACAATCACGTTTCCATGTCTTCTATTTAGATAGCTAAAAGATCAAAAAAAATACATAAGCATACAGGAAAGCATTTTCTAGATGTCTGCCTTTCTTCTTTTCAAATGGCTGACAGCTAGAGCAGCCTTATTTTCCAGTTGACTAGACACTGAATCTGCATCTGGAAGACAGAACAAATAAAATGTAGCTTAAAAGAGAAATCCAGAAAAGTAAAGTTTGCAATGCCAGCCAGCCAGTTCACAAATATTCCTCTGTTACTAATGACCAGTTAACAATATGGAACATTTACATGCTATTAACATTCAGAAACTACTCCTCTTACAAAAGTACTGGAAGACATTAACAGTTGCCAAATCTTCCAAAAGTCTTTCATGACTTCCCTCCATCCACAATATTTTAAGAATAAACAGGAGTTCTTCAGCGTTCAAACACTGGCAGAGAGGTTGTGGAGTCTGCAACCCTACATACTCTCAAAACCTGACCAAACAGCCCTGCTTGAACCGGGCTGTTTCAGGGCTTGGGTAAGCTGCTTCAGGCACTCCTGCTTGCTTTGATTGCTGGGTTGAACCAAGTGACATCCAGAAGTGCCTCAGCCTGTGTGGAGTTTTTTTTAATAGTTAAAAACATTTTACAACTGTATAAACCATAAAGCAAGAAGAGGCTTCTGTCCAGAAGTGTCCACACTTCTGCCATGAAGCCTTTGAATACAACTAGTTAAAACACTACGCCACCTATAATAACTGCAATTACTGCATTAATCTTGTATAGAAAAGGAAAGCAATTATTAATTGAAATACAGGCATGGAGTAGGGCATGTCTCCTTTTTTTTCTTTATATCAATATCAAAGCTCTGTTGAGTTCTAGTGATGATCATAATAAACCAAAATATATTTTTTAAGAATAATTATTCAGAAGACTAGCAAACCTTAGTAAGGCTCAGAAATCTGAAATTAATTACAGCAAAGAGTCACTATTTACTAATACAAGTTATTGAGTAGGCAACAAAATACCTGTTTTTATATAAAATAGGTATTTTGCCAGGGATGATCAATTCAACACGTGCAGACAGATCAACGGCAGCACTTCCATTCTCACTTAGTCCTTCCCTCCCTGGATCACTGGCACACAAACGACAATGCCAGAGTAGTGCCAGATTCAAACAGCACTTCTCCATTATCTTCTAGCAATCTCTTCCAGCAACCAAGAGATGGAACATTTAGCAGAATGTGGACTGTTATGTCCTCAAGTCACAGAAATTTATGAAAGCAAACCAGACAACTCTAGGATCTCAGGAGTTTCTATCGTATATATGGACTTTAGACAGACAAACAAGACGGATGTCTGAAACAATGAAGAGGTCAAGGAAGTCTGAAATGCATGACAAGGAGAACAATACACAGGAAAAGGAAGAAGCAGACTTCCAAAAATAAAGGAGAAAACATGGTGGAAAATGCTAGTTAGCCAGACTGACAACTGCAGCTGGTTTTTTCATCACACTTTTTTTGGTTCACCTCTCTAATTAGCCATCCTTACACTGTTCTTTACTGTCATGAAGAAGTATCCAACAATTAAAAAAAAAGTTACAGCAACTCTTGTTTTTCAAACTACTGTATCTAATTGATTCATCCTCTAGCCAGTAGAAAAGGTTGTCCTAACTTCAACAACATTGACAGTGCTAAAAAATCTGATTGTTCCTCAGTAAAAGAGGTTCAGTGACAAAGGAAAGATCCTGCAAGGGAAGAAGTTACTCATGCACCTTGACATTACTGTGCAGCAATAGACTTTAAGCAGAACACTTCAAGTGCTGTCAATGTTTGAATCCAGTTGTCTTATAATGGTCAGTCCTGTAATGACATGCTGCTGAAAAACATGCTCTGACTGCAAGTCCTATTACACGTAACATCTCAAGTATAGGAAGAGAAGCAAACAGGTAGTATTCAATAGGAGGCAGAACACATAGAACAGCGGAAGAAGAATACTAAACTACTTTCTAATTGAGTTAGATACCGAAAGTATTCACAAACTCTTTAAATCAAAGAGATGGCACTAGGAAACCATCAGCAGTAAATATAATTTTTCAAACTCATTACAAGGCATTGTTTTTTAAGCAAACCAGAGAAGTATTCTAACCAATACTGAATGTTTACCAAAAGCATTAAGCAGCATAAGACTTTTGGTTTAACTGTGACCAAGTTCAAATGGCAAATAATTTACCAGTATTATTTCTTTTCATTTTTTAAGGACAAAGTCTCCAGCCTTGACACAATGCAGAAGTCGAACAATATGAACAAAGCTGCTCGATCCATATACATTTTCAAATTTCTCTGAATACTTTAAGGTAGAGTTAACTCCATACATGTAAAAGAGGTTGACTTAGTTTTGGTTGGTTGGTGGTGGTGACAGCTTTTTAGTTTGGTTTGCTTTTGGGGTTTTTGAACAATTTCCTAACTTCAAACTATATAAAATATTTATCACATAATGTCCACGTGAATCTTCTCGCTTTTGAAAAAAAAAAAAACAACACACGCATATATACTTACATGCTAGGACTGGAAAAAATCTCTATTACAAATACATATAAAATAGCAATGGCACAGAACTTACATTTTTAGCTTCACTGAGTTGTCCCACAGTGGGTCCTTTCTCATCTTTCCAAAACCACCACTGATGGCACATTTAATGAAGATCTGCAGTTAAAAACTATAATGCACTCTTCTGTCAGGAAACCATACTTTCTAACATACAAATCGGACGTCAGCAGAAGTGGATGCTTCCTCCTGACAAAGGAATAAGCAGAATACAAATCAAATTTGTATTTTGCTCACTTTAAGCAAAGTTTTAACACTGAGCAATACACTTAACTGGTTTGAGTAGATTAAGCACAGCTAACATCTTCAATAAGTACCCAACACGTCAAGCTAAGCTCAACTGTAAATTTTCCTAAGGATAAGAACACCTACTTGATTTCAGTTTTTAGATGATTTCCTATCTAAAAAAGCTGATTTACATCAGGTAAAGAAATAACATAGCAGCAGAATTAGTTAGAAATAAACATAAGTTTCCTCACTTGTCATTCCACTTGGTTCTTCACCACAGTTCTTAACCATCTTGAAAAGGTCTACATATCCAGGCTGGTCAAGACTAGATTCATTCCATCATGTGGGAAATTAGGCAAATAAAACCTGGTATATCAAAATAAGATTATGTTACTTACACCACTTATTTGTAACATTCAACTGATGCTAAAGAACTGCACTTCCGTTCATCAAAGCATCTGCCAACTCCTAATCCATTGTGTACATACCAAAGATGTTACTTCTATTCAAAGTCTGACTTAATTCCAGTGTACATATTAACCTACAGCTCACTCCCCACAAGTCTTGTGCTTCCAAACAAACTTAAACCCCAAACAAACAGCAATAAAACCACCAAAGAAAATAAAAATAAACAACAACAAAAAAACACTCCAAACACACAAAAAACCACCAAAACCAAAACTGAATGGACCATGTACACCTAAATTAGGTAAAGAATTTGGAACAACTATTTTGTCACATTCCTAACATGTCAAGTTGATGGTTCAAATACTCTTTACAAGAAATGGAGATACCCATCTCACATTTTACATCTAACCTCATTCCACTGCTCCAAAGCATTAAAAACTGCCATCAAAACATACAAACCACTTCACTTAAGAAAGAACTTGATAATGAGAATCCAAATTTACAAAATAAAGGACATGTTGCAGACATTGAAAGTTATTCACCTCAACAAAGTGGCTTCAGAAGAACCATACCAGAAAAACCTGAAAAGCCATTCAGTGATTTTACAGAACAACCTTTTAACAAAGGTTATTTCCACATTTGTTCATTTGCACTTTGAGGTTTCCTGAATGGAGGAAAACAATTACGTATTTAAATACAAGCACAAGAGAAAAAGCAGCCAATGAAATCAAACTGAGACCAAGTCATTTTACTTACTAGCTGTATTTATAAAACAAGAAGCTTTTCTTTTTTGGACAATGTTTGAGTCCCTCCTCTGAAAACCAGAAAGTGAAAAAGGAAATGCCTTCTAGCAGATTTTTCTCAGTAAGTGTAGGAGTAGCAAAGGAGATGGCTTGGGAGCCTTTTGCATTCTTCCATTTCTGCTAACAGTCAACAACGAACAGGCCACTTTGTTATGGAATGTGAAAATCTATACCCAGCTAAAGCCAGTGCTTCTGGAAACACTTCAAGGATCTTTTCTACTCTTCCTTCTTCCACTCCATGTTATTCCCATTGGTTGCTCCAAGGTCTTGTGCTAGTTCAACGGTTTTAACAAAGGTCCTCCTTTTTCATATCAAATTCAGTCGAAGTGCAAGACACTGACAAATAGGTCTGATTCCTAACCAACTTGCATATGCTTGCTTTATTCAATCTGTTCTGCTAGGATTTTTTTCCACTTTTGTGATTTTTAAATCTGGCCCAGGTCATACAGATGCTTTTGAAGCTGCTGCAAAAAGTAAGTATTCCTTCGAGTACAAAACAAAAACTTCATCCAACTACACACACCATCCAAGAGTACAAAACCAGCACAAATTCATCTGAAGTAGATGCTTATGAAGCAATCTGCAGGAAGAACAGAGCCCTGTTAGCTAGGAAGGACTCAAAAGCTGTTCTGCACATGCCACGTCAGGAGGAGAAGTCAACCTGCAGTGGCAGTCAGCTAGTGTTTGACAGAAGCTGTCAAACTTCACATCATGCAGTCTCCTTTCAAGCCACTGAGCTGCTTTTGCTGGAGGCCCTCCATAGAGCACAAGCTCCCAGAAAGGGACAGGCAAGCCACCAGTGAGTGCATTCTCCACCACTAAGTCTGCTTGAAAGGAACTACTTTTGTAGCCACCTTCCTTTCGCTGTGTGCTGAAGGACAAAGCTTGGATTTTTGCAAAAAAACCCAAGTGGCCTTAGCATTATGAAGAGTGTGATTAGCAGCATGACAAACTAGAAAAAAAAAAACCAAAAACCAGTTGTTCTTGTTTAGGTGGAGACGGTTGTTGCTTGGATGTTCTCTGGTTTTTTGTTTGTTTGTTTTTGTTTTTGGTTGGTTGGTTGGTTGTTTTGGGGTTTTTTGTGTTTTGAGTTTGTGGGTTTATTCAGAATAGTAAGAGTATCTGCAAAATGTCTTTCCACCTCTAGGGGAGTTTACAGATATTTGATCCTTTTATAGCGTCCCTCCTACATCCTTCTCCCCTACCGCTCACAGCCCTCTAAAGCATGCTGAAGAAAGGGTTTCCCATAGCAAATTCGGCTTTGAGGGGAGACCTTCCAGGATGCAGAGCTCTTGGGCTACCTGGGCTGTCCCCAGTGCAGACTCCACACAGCCCAGCTGTGTTGCTGTGACCTCTGCCCAGCCTCCAGAGCGATGCCGCAGGCTGAAACAAAGACGAAACTTCTGGTAATGTTGGTGCTTCTGCAACTCCACACCTGACGTTAGTACTACTGCTTAAGATTTTATTCATACTCCACATTATAAACCACAGAGAGGTATTTGGGAAGAAGAAAGAGAACTCCAGCAGTCCTGGAGCTGCAACTGGCGCACACCATGCTTCCAGAGACTATTCAAAACTCAGCCCTAATCAGTTCTGACAGGCAGTATAACTGACAGCTAATTAATGCCTTACTGACACTTTTAGAGTAGCGGAGCCTCTGTGAGAAAAACAAAGGCAGCAACTTCTTAAAATTCAAGGATTATTATTTTTAATGGAGTTCTTCTGCGTGAGAATTTAGCTCTATAAACATTCCTGAAATAATAACTTGACTATGTCAGCCACTCAGCATAGACTACAGATCAGTACACAGGTAGGAGTGAAAGACAAGAGACTGTGCAACACCTCAGACCTACAATGCCCCAAAGTCCCTAATGTAATATTTTTATATTCCCTCTGTATCAGTGGCTTCCCCAGATGAAATGCATTAATGTTAACGCAACAGAGGGAGAGGTGTTTTTTTTTAAAGTGTTAACAAAGCAACAAGAAATAGAGGGCAACTCCACAGCAAAAACGAAACAAAAATAAAGAGACAGTAAGAAAAAGTGTATTAAAAAATAAAATACAGGACTTTAAGATGTGCTTTGATGCTGTTAAATTTCCCTCACCGGTTCTTCACATAGTCTACAGGAACCCAAACTGCTAACACGTGCTGCACCCATGTGACACATGCAAGCCCCGTCCTAGTCAGGGTGACTGTGCTGGTAAGAATGAGGGTTAAAATTTTCAACCTTACAAATGTATACCATACTTAACTTTTTCTGCCTTTCTGTAATTTTCTCCATTTATATTTCAACCTTTGGCTCTCAAATCACAACTAAAGACAAATTATCTAAAACTTTTGCTCCTTTTGGAGTTCTTTTGCTTAAGTTCTATATGAGTTATTCTCAACTTTTCACGGTACGGTTCATCTGCAAGACTAAGTTGCAGACTAAACTTTGTTAAGGCACTGTATAAAATAGCATTTAAGTGTCTCTTAACAGTCACACCATCCTTAGTCTTTCAGTACAAGAGTTAAGAAAAGTATTAGTAAATATGTACTTTTTTCCTTGCTTTTGAAGTCAGGCTCCTCCAAAGCCCCAGTGACCTTATGGTACTCGATCAACAAAACTGCAAATCCTGTCCAAAGCACGAAGGGATACTATGCTACAGGAGGTCACAAACAACCTCACGATAAACACGTTCCAGCGGTTCTCGACTGTTAAGAACGAACAAGCCCTTAGAGTACTCGGAATATTTGGATTTCATTTTGAACGGGGTGAATTTATCTTGCTGGGCTCTATTCTTCGCGAGATGAAGTTCACGAGCACTCCGCACTGTTTCCTGCAGGACAGGTGGCCGAAGCTTTTCCACCGACTCGCGAGCCCTGACCCTTCCTTCAGCGACCATAGCTGCCGGCGAGGCCGGAGTTGGGATTTCTGCAGAAGGCCGGGCAATTCGGTGACGGGAGAGGAGGCGCAGCGGGCGGAGGGAGCAGGCCGCCGGCACCGCGGCGCTCACCACAGAGGCGGGGAAGGCCACAGGAAGGTCCCGGGGAGAGCAGGCCCGAGCGGCGGCCCCAGCCCGGCGGCGGAGGGGCCCGCCCGAGACCACACTGCCCCGGCCGCTTCTTGTCAGTGCACCGGCCGCTTCTCGCCAGCGACAACCCGCGCCCACAGCCCGGCAG
>VZTD01003027.1:888062-907092 GCA_013397725.1 Rhagologus leucostigma
GGGAAGGGGAGGCTCGGGCGGGGCGTGCGCCGTGGGCACACAGCGCCGCTCCCCGGCCGCCCAAGGAAGCGCAGCCCGGGAGGAGGTGCCGCACCGCCCCCGCCCCTTCCCCTGCCCGCCCGGGGCCCACGGTCCCGCCCCGGCCGGCTGAGAGCTGAGGGCAGCTCCGCCCCGGAAGCCGGCTGGAAACCAGTGTGGGAGGAAGGGAGGGAGGGCGGAACAGGGCGGTGGGAGCAGCGGTGCTGGATACGGTACGGGGGTGAGGTCAGGAACAGCGGGGGATCCCCGAGAGCTAGCAGGGTGACATGTCTCAGCCGTGTAGTGACAGGTTTCACACTTGTAACAAAAAGCATGAGTGTTTAGTTTCTGCTGCTGCTTGCCCCGTTTTACCAAACAATTTTTAACGTTGAGGAGCGATAGGTCCCACAGTCTGCAATGATGCCGTGGGTCTGTACTGATACTGAAGGGGAACTGGCATGTAAACGGTGGATGAGACTGAGAGTTTTTAAGGAAACTGAGGAGTGTCTGCTGGGATCTGGCATCAGTGATTGCTGTGGAAGTTATGAACTGCAACAGAAGAGCACCTGATTAGGAGGAGAGGGCTTCGTTACCTGCAACAAGACACTTGATGGAGATGGACAGTGGAAGATTATGAAAAGAAAGAAAAGAGATGTGCTCTTGACGGACTGAGATGATGATAAGTAGCGCTGAATTAGAACTGCTGTGAAGTCATCATGAAAGGAACTAAGTATCTGAACAAGAGTTCTGAATTTATTAACACGTGTTGATACACAAGGTGCAAAAGGGGCAGAGCTCTTAAAATAAAATTATTAAAAAAAACCCCAAAGCAAACAATGCTCAAGATGAGATGGTTCTACTGGGAGAACTTTTCTGTAGTTTTTATAGAAGTTCATTGATCTGAGAAATTTCATGGTCACTAAATGGGCTTTAGAATATAGTTGGAAAATTACATATGAAGTTTATGTGTTACTGATGTCTGAGAATAGGACTTCATTACATTGCCATAGGCATCCTTGTCAGCTCTGTCTGCCTGCCTGTCACAGCAAGGTAATAGGCAGGGTCTCCACAACTTCATGCTTGTACATCAGTTCTCAGGAGATGGATTCCTATGCCCCATTGTCTTGAGATACCTCCCTGCCATTTGCATGCAGCCACCTCCCATCAGGGCACAATGCCTCAGGAGGACATTTGCTGGAGGTGTCCTACTGTGAACCTCCTAGGGAACATAAATAGGACACTCCCGTGAAAGGGGAGAAGCATTTTCCCTTCCGACAGGGTGTGACGACCTACTCGGTAGGGTGCTCGATGTTCTTTATAACTTCTCACCACGATGAACAAATACACCAATTCATGTGTCAGGGAACTTCTATGTCTTCTTGTATAATCATTTTAACTCCAGCAAATAGCCCACTATTTAGTCTCAAAAGTGTTGGCTAACAAGCCCTTAACTTTCACAACAAACTTCAACAAGCTTCCAACTCCCACAACAAAGTTCAGGTCTCAGAAGTGTTGGCTAACAAGCTCATAATCTAATATACTCCCAATCCTAACAACATTTCAGGTTCCCTAGTGGTCTGGATTGGGGGTAAGAGAAGAGGGAGACACAGACTAAGCCACTTCCTTTTATAGTTTATCTTGTGCACATGTCTTGTGTAAAACAGATTTTTGCACCATTTCGTTCATGCATGCAATAGTCAGCCCTTTAGAGCCCCCCAGGAAATGAGGTCTGTGGTGATCCCGGAGCCCCTTGTAGTGAGGTGCCTTTTAGTGAGGTACTCAACCCCTGTCTTGATGCAGGCACACTGAGCATGAGTCTCAAGTCAGAAAAGAAAGTTGGCTCCATACAGCACAGCCCCACCTCCAAAGGACCCTCTCTTATAGTCTGAACTTTCCTGTCACAACACAACAGTCAGAATGTTTGACACAAAACATGCTTACATGCTTATACCTGGTCCTCCACAAAGGGAGCAAGGTTGTCTCCCAGCCCGCAGATCCCTCATGGTGTGATTTATCCCATTCAAAGGAGGTGGCATCCCTGAGCCTCATTTGTCCTTCATTTTCCTTCAAAGAGGGAAACATGGAAGATGTGGCCTTCAGCAGACTACAAAAGTGCTGCTAATTTAGCACCTTATCTTAGATGCTTCACAAGAAGGACCAAGAAGTCACAGCCAGCTTCGTGTCTCAATTACAGGTACTCCCATTTCAGTTTCTTAAGGGCCTGGAAAGCCTCCTCCTGCCACCAGGACCCAACTGTTTCCATTATAGATGTAACTTTTAACTTTTATGCCAATAATGAATAAGCAGGTGCAAAAATAATAGCTAGTGTTGGGGTGAACTATGTACCCATGGGTAGCTCACCATAGTTGTCCTGTGAAAACTGCAGAGGGCTGCTTGGGCTAATTTGTCTACAGCTTGTAGGATCAAAATGCTGGCTATTTGGCAGCTCAGCAACAGAATGGTAAATTAGGTTTTTTATGTAGGATTACTCAATGTATGTATTCCTCAATAAAACAAATATAAGAAAATCTGAAATTCGTATTCAAAACATTTAATGTTTTAGGAAATAAAGTGATTTAGGCATTGCTAGTTTGCCTGTGACTTTGACATTTCAGTACTTACCTTGTAGCTATATAGTGTGCAATATTTAAATAAACAAGGACAAACATTTACACTTCTAATACGATTCATAAAGCCTATACATACTCATCCAGAGGATGTGCTCATAAGCCTCAAAAGAGCTGTCTCTTGCCACGGCTCACAAAAGCAAAATAAATAATTATTCAATACACTGCTATCGTACGTGTCAAAAAATCTGGAGGAAAATTGGCCTTGATCGGAATTTGTGTGTGCGTGTGGTGTCAAGTGACAGTTTCAAGGAACTGTTTCCTTACTTCATGTGTTCAGTGTCTGGACAAGTATCAGAAACAAAATCGTTTTTCTTTAAGGGTGTGATGCTGGTAATGTGTTAATCATACGTTTGGAAAAATAGGTCATGTAAATTCCAGTGTAATGACTGTGTCTTTATATTTTTAAGGCTGCCAAAAAAAGAGGAAGAGAGAGGTTTGCAGTATGCTCTATTCTGATAGCTTCCATTAAACTGCACTGCTAGAGGGGTGTTGCTGCTGGCACTTGATGCATGAAACTATGTTGTTCTCTGCCAGTTGTACATATTACAGTATTTGACACCACGAAAATACGAGACTAATTTGGGCACTGGCAGATTTCTCACTACCATAGTTAACACTGTAAATAGGAGGGATTTGATTTAAATAGGAGAGATTTTTGATTAGAAAATTATAATCACTGTAATACAGGCTCTTTTCAAGTATTTGTGCCTTTTTTTTTTTTGAATTTTCACACAACTTTTTCAAACAACACCATAATCACCTATTATATATGCTGTTTTGGGTTGGGGGTTTTTTTCCATTCCTTTGCCTCTCCTTATGTCTACACTTGGGTTGTTCTTACTTGGAGTGGCTTGAACATACAGCATGTAATCTGTGCTGTTTGGCTAAAGTGTTTAGTCTGGTCTTCACTGAATACTTTAACAACAGATTTTCCATTTTAGTTTTTTCAGTGCCGCCTTCTTAAAGTAAAAATACTTTAGTACGTTTTTGCTTTTGTTATAAATCACATTAAAATATTATTACCAGAGTTGAGCCACAAAACAAGGAAATGTCAGTCCCTTATAATGTTTCTAATTAAATACAGCCTACGTCTACTCAGCAAATTGTGATTTTACATTCAAAATGTCTTTATAGTTAATATAAAAATTAGATTTTTATTTGCAAGAACAATTTGCAGCTAAACCTTTGGCTTGAAGAACGTAGTGGTGTGGCAAGAAAGACATGTTTAACTTTGCCAGTTTTAAAGGCTTGTTATTATTTACAGTAACATGTTGAATATACAATAATAAATACTGTAGGAAAAGGCCTGAGGAATAAGTGTGCATTAAAAATTAATGCCTGCTGCAGTAAATCTGAAATAAGCTATCTTTCCAGGATCTTAAGGTAAAGTTTATATCATTATTCAGAACTTTACTTTGGACCATTAACATACGTAATTAAAGCCCCAAACTGTCATAGATTTTTCCTTCCTTCAGAAAGGAGAGATGAAAATAGCCCTCAACTAGTTCCTGCATAAACCATTTTCATAAAAGTTGATCCAGTCCCTCCATGCTGTAACCCTCTTCCTAAGGAGCCTTCCACATTCTGTTGCCAGCTTTAGGTTTCACTTACCATTGCAGAAACTAAAGAGTGTTAGCTATCCCTCCCTATTTTTTTTAATTGATTTACCTTAATGCCGATTTAAGATGTTTAACTTGGCTTCTTGGAATGTCTGTGTCTCCTGTTAATATTACTTTGTCCATGATCTTAGAGTTTGTGTTTCTACAAAAGATAACTCTTCTTCTCTGCCAGAATGTGATTTCCAAAGTAGAAATTTAATTCCTTGAGGAAAAAAAAAAAGAGGAAGGGAGAAGTTTCATAAAAAGAAATATGTGCCAAGTAACTCACATACCTGTCTCTTCTCCTCCTTAAGTCAAATGCATAGTGAATATTGGTGTTTTATCTCCATTAAGAAGCTCCATATCTGGCTTCTATACTTGCAGGATATTGATCTTTTGTTCCATATAGCTATCGATTCCATAGTTAACTTAAGAAACAGGTTGGTGTCAGTGCAGTAATGTTAGTTATTTCACACATTCATTTTTTAATTCCAAATAGTGCAGATTTATTATATCTATATTAAAATAATGCCTTAATTCCCTTTATACAGGGTTCTATTTCAGCATTATTTTAAACAGGAAAAACCCAATATATAGAAGCAGCAGAAATCTAGATCATTAAGGCAATTTTTGCCCCACTGAAGACAATAGCAAAAAATTCTGCTGCTATCAATAGGATTGCATTTTTAAGTAAACAGGTTACACTTATTCCCGCATTACCACTAATGAATACTAAAGAAGTCACTTAACAAATCAGTACTTTGGTTCACCTATCCATCAGTAAACTATCAAAGGAGTTTATAATGTTACCACTGAATGTTAATAGTTGCAAATTTTCAAAATCTTGTTTAAATGCACTCTAAAGCAGCACATTACTATTCATTTAAAGTACCTGTACTTTAATGAGGTACTCCAGATATATTGTAGAACAGAAATAAAATTTGCTCATCATACCTGCTATGCTAAACATCTCTGGAATATGTGAACTATAAAGATGCTTGGGTTTGAGGAAAGGAAGTGCAGAGAGATAATGACAATAAGTGCTATTATCCAAGAACTGAAGAATTATACTTAATTGTATTTTCTCTTCAGGCATAGAACGAGGTCATGCTTATATAGCTGACAGAATCCTCACTGCTACAAGGACCTTCTGAATTTGGAATAAGCTCACACTTCAGATTTGATTTGTGGTGAATCTGATTCCTGTATTGGATGTTCTCTGCTCTGCTGTTTTTATTAATCTGATATGTCAAATTCAATAGATACCAAAAATCCAACCTAATCTGTTTAAACTGCAGAAATGTAGAACAAACAATCCTTAATATGCCACCTTGGCATATGATAAAAAGTAATAAGCTGACTTTCATTGTATCTGTCACGTTTTTATCTGTTGAATATCACTTTTTTAAAAACTGCATTGATCCTACCCTATGGTAAACTTAATATCAGATATCTCAGAGATCAGCGTATTTAAGTGGCCTAAGAACAAGGTTAGCAGTAAAACTGCATATCTGTATTATTTTTTAAAAAACAGATTCCATGTATATCACTGCAGGAATTAGACTTAACAGGAACAAAATGAATAATGGTTGACACTTCTGCAACTTCTACCATTGCCAACATGTTATGTTAAAAAACCGAAACAACAAAAACATGGGGGATTCACTTAATACATCTACATCAAACAAAATGCAACAGCTGTTTAACTATGCCACACAATACCACAGAGTAGGTTAATAGGCAGTTACTATCCATCTGAAATTGTAGGAACTTAGTAAGCAGGGTGCTGTTATCTCAACTGGAATTTGACCAGGATGTGAAAGTTTACTTACTGTTTTTCACAAAACAAGTATTGTATGCTGATTAAGATAGAGGATGTTTCCATGGAACAGTATCATTAATGGCCTCCATTCACTCATAAAGCCAGAGTTGCAAGAACAAAACTGCCACAGGACAGAAAATCTCTAGGTTTCCAATCTGCAAGGTATCTGCCTTCAGGCAGTTGTTAAGAGGACAGGCACAGTTGCAGAAGAAATGTCACCGATTTTGAACTGGGCTAAAATATTCTAGGTTAAGACTGAACTAACATAATGCAAGAATTTGCAAAGAATTTACACTTCAGCATTTTACATTCTTGGGCAGCTGAGCTTCTCCTGGGATATCTTACTAAGAGTCAAATCCCTAGCATAAGTGGTAGCAACTAAATCCAAAGAATTCCATGTTGGACTTTGTCTTCACTAAGGAAAAATTAGGGCAGACACAGAAAGGAAAATAAGTTTGTTTGATTTAGTTAGAACAATATCTCATTACGTGTATTAGATGGTTAAAATAATCTTACGCTCCTACCTGTTTACCTTCATCAAGATAGCATGTAATAACTACAAACTACCTTGCTCGTATTAGGATTTTATCACATTAAGGTACTCTGTATCTCCTAAAGTAAATGTTTTCCATAGAGCATAAGAGATGCATTTTAATATAAATACATTAATTCCCAAGTTTACTTAATGTGACCACATCATACTGAGATGCAGAAATAAATACCTGGAAACAAACCATTTAAAATATCTATTTGAAAGAAAAGGGAAAAAAAACCTATCAGTTATTATTTTCTTTTGACTATGTAATAGTATAAGTAAAATTTAGTTTATATATTTTTGTATTTTATGGGTTTTGTGATATTAAGTTATCAATCCATTTCACCTTACTAAATTCTGGGAAAAAAAATCATTAAAACTCTTCAGTGATTCTAAATAAAAAACAGTACTTTTGTTCTACTGAAAATTTTGAGATGTCTTGTTTGAGCTGATTCAGAAATTTTAAATGTTAAAATATTGGACCTTGTTGCAGGATAGAATTTCTAAGTAGATCTGTTGTTAAGTAGCTGCCTGAATTTTAAGCAAGTTTCAATCATTTATTAATGTTACTCAAATGAAAAAATGCTGTTACCTGTCAAGACAGACTGTACTCCATTGCCCATGCAATTCATTTACCAGAAGTTAAGTGCTTGCCAATCACAAGTGATTTACAAACCTGTTTTCCTCCAAGTGACTGACCTTCAATTAATGTAAGATAAAAACAATATAAAAATCTATTTTATTTCTTTCCCAAAATAGTTTCATGGAGGCCTTATTCTCAAGTACAGATATGTACATGTCCTATCCAGACACGAATATTTTACAAAATTTTCTGATACCACAACTCAATGGCTTCAGAATTCTACAATATATAAATATCTTGCAGGTATCCTGCTTACTGTTAGTTTTCCTCACATACCATTTGTTACACAAAAGCTGCTAGTTACAGCAATCCTTGTGCTTGACATCTGTCACGAACATCTGTGGATTGCTCCAACTGCTTGTAAAAATAAATTAGGGAACTTGTTATGGTCTAAACCCACTAGCATTCATTTATTAATTAGATTTCAGTAACTAGTTTCTGAACTTGAATAACTTGTATGCCAGATGTCTTATGCTGAAACAAGAAGCCAAGGAGATGGGGGAAGGGAGCAGGGAGTGAGTGACGTGCATTTAAAAACAGCTGTGTAGACTACTATTTTTTAAGAAAATCCTTTGTTTATTATGTGCTTCTTTGTAACTGTCACATGATAGAATATAATTATTTAGATAGGAAATGAACTCCATTTGGTAGCTATTTGGTTGTTGCTGAATGGGGAAGGTGGCCTTCTTTTGCTTTCCTGTAAATTCTGACGTCTTTGGGGGTTTTTTTCAGTCCCTTTAAAGTCCACCTATCACTTCTATTTTTTAACATTCCATACCCTCTCTCACTGGAAATGGGGCCACAGTCTTTTCCAGTGAATAACACCAGCAACAAAAGAAACTCAAATGTAGAAATCCACAGGCAGCTAAGGACCATCTTACAGTTTCAGAGACATAAAAGGACAGTCACTCCTTTTAACAGGACAGTCTACAGTTTCCAATTTATTTAAGGACGAGGCAAAAATTAGTTACCTTATACCTGTCAAATTCATGACAATTCCAAGTTCAGAGAATGAGGGAATCGTATCTTAAGACAAGCTCCATTCCACCCTGCTCTAGCTCATGACATTCAGATTGGTATCTGCAACCTGATACACACAATTCAGGATGGAGCAGAGGTGGTGTCATTTGGATCTGGGCCCATCTGTAATAGACAACTTATTAAAAACCCAGACAAACAAACAAACCAACCCCCAAACCAAAACAGTTGATACAACCAGCATGAAAACATGTTTCAGCTTTTTTTCAAATAGATGATCAAACACTGAACTCTTTCAACTGCTTTATTCCTCTGATTACATTCCCCAAAACCTGGAAGAAAGAACACACAAAAGAACACTTATATGGGAGTAGTTCATATTTTCTGTGTAGTTCTTCAATTTGAGTTAGTATTTCTTCTTCTGTGCAGTGGTGATGGTTAGGAGACAAAAAATGTGTACCTCAACACTTGAGTTTTATCTTTATATCCGTTTTTATTAAGAACTTGCCTATTTTCCATGTACAAAAAATAAACTAAATATACTACACAGGAGAAGAGTAGAAAAGGAAAAGGTTACATATTCAGCAGAACAAATTGCCAATTTCCCCCTCATCCATTGTGCTGGGTTTGGGTGGGGTAGAGTTATTTTTCTTTACAGTAGCTGGTATGGGGCTGTGTTTTGGATTTGTGGTGAAAGCAGGGTTGACAATACAACAGAGATGTTTTTATTATTGGTGAGCAGCCCTTACACAGAGACAAGGCATCTCCCGTGAGGAGGCTGGGGGTGCACAAGGAGTTGGGAAAGAACACAGCTGAGGCAGCTGACCCCAGCTGGCCAAAGGTATATTCCAGACCATACAGTGTCATCCTCAGTATTTAAAGCTGAGGGAAGAATGAGAAAAGGGGGGAACATTTTGAGTGATGGAATTTGTACTTCCCAAATACACGTGATGAAGCCTTGCTTTCCTGGGGATGGCTGAACACGTGCCTGCCCATGGGAAATGGTAAATGGATTCCTTGGTTTTCTTTGTGAGGTTTTTGCTTTACCTAGTAAATGGTCTTTATCTCAACCCATGAGTTTTCTCCCTTTTACCCTTCCCATTCTCTTTCCCATTCCACTGTGAGAGAAAGATTGAGTGGCTGTGTGCGACTTGGTTGCTGGCTGGGGATAAACCACAACATCCATACATGTGTTGGTAATTATTTTCCTCAGCAGCATTATGCAGTTTGTGACTTTGATGACTCTTGAAGACACGTGTTTTCGGACTTTCCTAATTGTCTCTGGTTATACATGTACTTTTCAAATTCAGCAAAGGCACGTACAAGTAAATCTGTATCTAGATTATGTTTAAACCCATTAGTGGGATGAAATAGAAAACAAACATTTCCATAATTTAAGCTTGTTTCATTTGCTTTTCAAAACTCTACACTGTCAGGTTCACCACTTTGGGGATGGCAGGTTGCGTCACTCCTGTGACTGCAGCCACTATCAGGTCTCAGCAAGAAGACTAATCAGCAGCATCAAAACAGCATCCAGGACATAGGCACACAGCAATAAAAGCTCCCAATATATTTTGATGTAGCTCTCCAGTTGACCTAAACTCCCCTTCATATGTAAACAAGGGGAAAAAGAAATCCACAACCATCTCCTTTTTAACTTTGAGTTTTAATAGCATGCTCTGTTTTTAAAAAATCTTCTTGCAAGTTTGTTCAGCTAGTCTCCAAAGTGATTATTTTAGTGGCTGCTAAATATGCAAAGCCAAAATCAAAATTGAAAGGAGCCTTCACATTAAGTAAATAGAACTGTAGGTGTAACTCGTTTTAAGATATATAACAGAACATTTAATTATACTGTTTTCAAAATTTGGCTTCCCCAGTTCATCTTGAATTTGGAAAAATTGTACTTACAGTCCACAAAGAATGATATTTAAAAGATACTTACAATTCACTCAGTGCTATTTATTTCGCCTTCTATCTCTGCATTTTTTATTTGCTCACGTGAAACTCCTACTGCCCAGCCAGCTGCAGATTTTCTACTACATCTTTCCTCATCCCATTTCTCCTGTGCATTCATACCTTTTCTTGTGTTCCCATTTCCCACACCCAGCAGCAGGTCAAGGGACAAATCTTTTAGAAAGGAACAGAGAGACAAACACCAAAATAAGGCTTTGGTAAGACAGACAAAATATTACTGCAAGTTTGCTTATATAGAGGCTTTGTTTTTTTTTTTTTCTCATAGATTATGTCAGCATTTGTGTACTTCTTGTAGAGTTATTTCATACTTGCTGTATGAAGCAGCTTCCTTAGTGGATTTAAGGATCTATTGCTTTTCTCCCCTAGAAGTAACATTATTCTGTTCTGTCTTCCTATATTCAGAATCTGATAGACTTGTCAACATATTTTTTCATTTAAATCTTTTTTTTACTGTGAAGCTGTGTAAGAGAACATATTGTTATAGTTTTTTGAAGAAAAATTAATGCCTAACGGAGTGCATCCAGGCAGCTGAATGATACTGAAAATGGATGAAAAATATGATTCACTCCAGTTTTCTTCTGGATTGGAGGTGGCTGCTGAGCAGATGTCGAAGGTTTAAAAATTATTGATTAAATATAGATCACTGGGATTTCATAAACGAAACCTGACTACATCTAAAATAGTGACTTAAATGTTCACGTGGTGGCTAAAAGTCTTTTTCTGCCTTATTAAAGGACTTAGATGAAGGAAGTTTACAATTTTAGCAAGTGCTTCCCTAAAAATATAAATGATTAGGTATAAGTATGCAGTGTCTGGAAGATAAAAAGCAGAGTCCAGAGATGTATTTAAGAAAGCAAGTGTTTATGTGCTTGATACAGTGTATAGTATATTACACAGAAAACACATGAGCTGCCTTGCCAAATTCAGATACGATATAAATAGTGGTATTAGATGTTGGTGAAATTCTAAGTGGATACATACCACTCTACTTTACAAGCAGTAATCCCTCTGCTGGCATTAGTATCACCTTCATTGATCACTCCATCATCATGGACTTTTTTATACTGCATCATGAGGTTTTGGCTAAAAATCTGAATATTGTTAACACAGTTTTTGTATTACTAAGCATTTTTGCCAAGACTATACTTTTCTCATTTCTGTATCTGCTCTTGCCTTATCAAGGCTACTTCTGGCTTTGTCTACTCAGTACTTGATATTCCGTGCTCTCTTTAGATACCAATTCAATGTCTGCTGTGTCAAGCACCCACGCAAGTACTGGCTCAAATAACCTTATTTAGCTTTTCTGCTGCCACATATCCCAAATTTAGGAAAATCTTCTTCCATTGATACTCAGTATTCCCTGCTGCTGGATCACTACACTGTCAGTGTGCTGCTACTGTCATGCTGGCTAATGACCTGGATGCAAACGTCCAGTGCACTAACTGAAGTAGAATTGTAAGGATGAAGTGACTGGAGCAGCACAAACCAAAGAAGTACTTTTATTTTATAAATTCAAATGCAAATTGTTCTTTATGCGGGTTTGAAATTCCAACTTTCATATTCAGGTTCCAAAATGCTGTAGTGGTGTAATGTTTTAATGATTATCCCCTTGAGCCCTCCACAGAACACATTGACTGGATCATCATTAGTTGCTCCCCTAGTGCATAAACCTATATGATCAATATATTTCCTGACTTTGTTCAAAGGCAAACTATAATTATTCTGTTGCTCACACAGTCATACCCACACCCGTTGATGCTTCCCCAAGTTTGATAAATGCAACCCTTTTTTAAGCCTCTGAATAATACACCACATAACCTATCCATCAACGTGAAATGACCCCGTTATTACAGTATAGCTCAGAGGCTGCACATCCATTCATCAAACGTCTTTCTTTGACCATAATGGTAAATTCCAAGTTCATATTAATTTGTAAAGTTTCATATCATTCTTTTCTTTACTGCGAGCAGCAGACATTATATCTGTGGAAGAATTAGCAACAGCAGCATCATAAATACAGTTGATTCTTTTCACAAATGAGCCTCTTAATCAGAACTTGTTAGTACCACACATGTTCTCATTTTTTAATAGATCATAGGACAGTTCTTATTTAATGGGGCAGCGGGGGAGATTGATTGTCTTGCCTCCAAAAAACAGCTGCCATGGGCTAAACATACTGCCAAACTTTCCCAATTTCCCCAGCAGTATTTCCTCTATGCAGTCCCATACACTCAGAATTTCCCCAAATCTGCCTTGTTATTTGAAAAAAATACCAAGTGAATGTAAAGAACCATGTGCTACTATTAAAACTACAGATAATTGCAAATTTCCTTGTAGCCTGGCTGGCACAAAAAAAATCTCAGAAGGACTTCACAGAATGGAAAAGCTGAAATTTGAAACTGAATAATTTAAACTTCTTTTAAATGACCTTCAGCTGATGACATAGCACTGTCACAACCGCCTCTGCTGTACACCAAGTATCAGAGAGACAATAAAAGGCTAATGGAAAACACAGGGTATTCTTGAGTATGCCATAAATAAAATAACTTTACTTAATTAATAAAAATAGTGTATTATCTAGCTTCATGATTAGTGGTCTAGCTATAGAGACAGTTCATAAATTCAATTACCTGGGATCAAATCTACCCAATCAGAACCTGTCCAATAGAAACTGGAAAATTTTGAAGAATAGTTGATCCATCCATGGCTTCCCTTATAAGAGCCTGGGAAAAAAATTTCACCATGAAAGTATAAAGATTTGACTGGTGAAATGCCTAATTTTCTGCTGTAGCAACTTATGAATGTGACTTTTGAGAAATTATTGATAGCGACAAAGAAAATGGAAGCTGTTGCGATATAGTGCAAGCAAAGACATCTTCTGGACAGAAAAGATGATAAATGCACATATTAAATATATTATTGGAGAAAAGTAGACTTGGTTGTCAGAAATGAATAGGTGTAAATGTATGTGCTTTGGACATATCAGGAGCAGAGATGGAAATAACCTTGAGAATGTAATTATGGAGTGAATGGTGACAAGTCATCATAATTGAGAGCAGCTAGAAAGGAGGTGGATAGATGACATGCAGTAGGCTGCTGTAACTTCAGTTTCTGAATGTTCAAAACTAGCAATGGATCATGGAGGCTTCTAAAAATTCCCCTGTGAAATCACCAATCTGCAGGTGCCAATAAATTGATTTTACTTCACTTGCAAGCAAATGAAAGAAGTGCAATCATTCTGTCAATAGAGTAGTTTGTAAATTACAAATGTGTTCACAAATATACACTTTTCCACAATGGCTTAAATGTTATGTAAAGTGACAATCCTTGTCATTTCTGAATGCACCAGGACACTACAAAAGTTCAGTGGCAATTGTATATATACGTGTGTATATATACATACATATATACACGTAGGCTGGGGAACTAACGAATCAAGAGCAATCAAGAGCAGCCCCGCGCAAAAAGCATTTGGGGATGTTGGTGGGTGAGAGGCTGGACACGACCCAGCCAGGTGCACTCAGCCCAGAAAGCCAAACATGTCCTGGGCTGCATCCAGAGCACCGTGGGCAGCAGGGCCAGGGAGGGGATTCTGCCCCTCTGCTCTGGTGAGACCCCACCTGCAGTGCTGCATCCAGCTCTGGGGCACCTGGCACAGGAAGGACATGGACCTGTTGGAACTGGTCCAAAGAAAGGCCATGAAGATGATCAGAGGGCTGAAGCATCTTTCCTGTGAGGAAAGGCTGAGAGAGCTAGGGTTGTTCAGCCTGGAGAAGGGTTACTCCACGGTGACCTTATAACAGCCTTCCAGTACCTAAAGGGGACTTAAAAGAATGATGTTCTTTTTAGCAGAGCCTGTTGGGATAAGACAAGGGGTGATGGTTTTAAACCAAAAGAGTGTAGATATAAGGAAAGTATTTTTTATCATGAGGGTGCTAAAACACCGGAACAGGTTGCTCAGAGAGGTTATGGATGCCCCATCTGTGGAAACATTCAAGGTCATACTGGACAGGGCTTGGAGCAACCTGATCTAGTTGGAGATGTCCCTGCTTACTGCGGGGGGGCTGGACTGACTAGGTCCCTTTCTACCCAAACTGTTCTATAATTCTATGACAACTGCCCTATTTCCAAGCATGATTCAGAATAAGGACATTTTTAGGCAGCACGGGGGGAAGCCCTCCTTACCAAAACCAGAGCAAAAATAACATTTAGACAAATCATGGCTAGGTATCAGTTCCAAAAGAGTTTATCATCCATACAGTATTTAGTCCTTCCCTTTATTCAGAACTGGTACTACTCCATGAAGACTCAGTGAGTTGTGGGACTTTTCCATAGAAGCACTTTGTGTCTCTATCTGATTGTCTTTATGTCTTTATGACAGAATACACGTAAGTCCTCCTGAACCCTTTTACAGATTTTATCCTGTCAATGTAGAAAATGGAAGATACACAAGTCCCTGGTTTTTGGACAAAGCTTGCTTCCTGGTCGGTTCTAACAATAATTTCACTGTAAATACCCTCTGAAATGGAACACCTTTTGGAGCTTTTTCATTATGGCAATGCACATTGTCAAGAAACCCACCTCTGACCCACCTCAATTTACAGCAGATGTAAAATACATCAACTATTAAAACAGGCAGTTAAAACAATTAGGTGACGTTATCGAAGATACGCTATACTGAAACATCTAATTAGAAACATCAGGGATAACTTTGAAGGTCCAGTGCAGCAAACTTAGAGGCTGTAATTTTAACCGGACGAGCTGCACGCAACTGCATGTGTGAGAGAATAAACAAATGGACGAAGAAGAAAGAGAGCTAGAAACAGGGACCAATACCACAGTCAAAGAGCTATAAGAGAAAGCCTTTGAGCAAAACTGAGGACAAAAAATTATTTTCCAGGGTTTGTTTTTCACTGAGTTCAGAGGAACTGGAGTATTGCAGGAAACAATGTTTATCATTGAAAAAAAGTACTCTTTCAAAAGGAGAGAAAAATAACCCAGCATTCATGATTAGGAAGCCACCTGACAGATACCTCCCAGGTATCAAGAACTGGCAGATACTACAGTTGAAAACAAGCAATTTAAGCGTTTCTTTTTGTTTGCCTCTTGACCTGTTTGACCGTGATTTAAAAAATTTAATACTGAAGGACCATGCTCCACCACCTGGTTCTGCAAAACAGGAGCTTTCAAGAGCATAGTTATTATTAGGAAGACAAGTGCTTCCCTAACCCACTAGATAGGATTTCTTACTTGTCTGCCCAGCTGAATGACAGATATTACTTACTGCAGTTCACAACACACCGTCATGTCTTAATGTGACTGTTTACTTTTCAGTCATTGTTACTATCCATGTTTACTGTATTAACAAAGACCTGAGGACAACCACTAAGCAGTTCCTGGAAGCATGTGAACGTAGCTTAATTTAATCAACAAGAATTAAAGGATTTTCTGTGCTTGAAATAATCACTCTGTACTCTCTTCTGTTTCACCTGAAAGGTGTTTTGTTCTGAAAACCCTGTGCTGCATTATTTCCCCCACCAGTAAAAACACCACATTTTTCCTTTCTTGATCCTTTCCTTGAACCTGTCCTATCACAATATAGAGAAAGAAGCACCTCACAAGGCTGCCCCACAGGTGTTCAGCACCCTTTATTTCAGTCTGCTTATGAATAACATTTGCAATCGTAGTCTAAAATATAATAAAAACAAACAAGAGCAGATTAGAGTAAATACATTCCAATAAAAATAATGTGAGTAAAGGTAATAAAATTCCAATGGAAACAGTAAAATCTGGGTAAAGGCTAAAGGACTCGGTCATATTATTAGACAGAGCCATCCAGTAAAACCCAAGGGATCATGTGAATCTGGCTACAGCTGTACAAGCACAGTCCAAGTCAGATCTCAGCTGCTTGCTGAAATTAGAAGGGTGAAGGTCAAACAAGCAAAAGCAACAAACCAGACACTAGCAGCTGTAATCATATCTGATGAGAGCAGATTTCAGGACAATTCAGATTAAAGAGTACCACACGTCAGATTATCTGAAGCTTTTATGTTTTTACATTCTGAAAATGCCATGCATATATTCAAGCTAATTGGCAGTTAAGTGTTCGTTCATATCTCCCTTAATTGGGTGTGGCATCAGAACCACATGCTCTGTTTTAGCCCTTTGGAATTCCAAATGGTGCAGAAGTACGAATCCCACTGCTTCTCTTCTGAGAAATAGGACCATTGCCTAATCAGCCCATGATTACAGAATTAGCACCTATTCCTCTCAGCCTCTTTGCTGATATGATTTGTCCAAGACTCATTCAAAACACCACATATCTGGCAAACATACTGCTGACTAATCACCCATTACTTGTATAAGCAGGCATCTTGTGTGAACTCCTTGATAGTCAACCTTCCACTGATGCCTTTCAAGACTTTCTGTGTTATTCTAACTTCACTATTTATCTGAAATCTGCAAGAAGATACAGAGATCTTGGTCCACAACCAAGAGTACTTCAGTGTGGGGATTCACAAAGAACTTGCATAAAATGAAGTAGAATTTTAATTGAATGAGCAAATCTTGCCTGGCACTCTCAAGTCAAACATTTGAATTGTCATGTCTAACTACATGCTACTTTCAATGTACATATTCGTTACAATGCAAGACTTTATTTTATTCTTTGGTGAAAAATAAAAGTGAGATAGAACTGCATACTAGAGGCTTTGCACCGTGTTTGTCCTTAGACTAAAAGCAAGTTGTGGGAGCGTAGCCCTTTATCATTATGTTCTTAGTCCTACTTCACGACCTATTGTATAAACATTTCTAAGTAAAGATGGTGTCAGTTTGTGAAAAAAAAATCTTCCAACTACAAGATTACAACAAGAAGTTAAGACACTGTAGATCACACTAATGATATACACAAAACAGTGTTTTTCAATAACAACCAAAGAATATTTGAAAATAAATATTAAAACCCAGGAAGTTCAGAGACTTAGGTGAAATTTCTGGAATGCAACACCCGTAATACTTCAATTCTGCCCAAAGAGAAGTCTGCCTAACATCTTTCTAGCTTTATGTTTGGTTCATGAAAAAAACCTTAGCAACAGACACTTGAAATTTATTTCTTGCATCATTTTTACTAACTTAGATTCTGTCTTTTTCTATTTAAACTGAAACCAGCTCATATAGGTTTTTGATATATATTTTATTTAGTTACAGAATAATCTTCTAGGATTTGTTTCTAATTTATTGTGCTAATATAAGCATATTAAAAATAAGGAACCTACACCAAATGGTTTATATCAGTATTTGATTTCAGAAGAAAGTACCTTATGTAACAAATGTAAGGATAGAAGGCCCATATATGTTCAATGTATATTAGTTCTGACAGTACATCGTATTTGATTGACAACAAATTAAAGTTGACGGCTAGTCTGAGTACTTCAACTCTAAGGCAAATCTAAATGGCCCTTTTAGTCTGGATTAGGAAAAAAGATTACATGCTTTGTACTGGCTTTATTTATTTACTAAAATCAGTACAACCTTAGGGTCTCCTGTCCATCGTGAATGCCCAAATCCATCGATCCTTAAGTGTGGAGAGAATCATTTCATCTAAGTCTGGATTCACAGCCAGATTTAAATGCCTGGTCTGATGACACTTCTAAATTTCAAAATCACTGTCTGAGATCCTCCAAGTGTTCCTTTCAACTCTCAGTCATTTTCACTATAATCCTTCTAAGCTGGTTTCATAGAGGCTGTGGACATTCAAGGCTTTAATTCCCCTAGGACAACACTGCAGGGAGACAACAAACACAAGCATAGGAGAGCAATTTCCTACCCACATGCTATTACACCAGAAGTTCCAGAGAGCTTCTCAGTCTCTGTACATTTTCCACCCACACCTTGTAAAGCTGGAATTTGGCATACTTCACCATAATCTTCTTATTTACCCCTTTCCCATCCTGTCACCCTCCTGCATCTTTCCGTTGCCACTGCCAGGCCACGCCAGCCACTCTGCTGTGCCTAGCAAAGCTCCTGTCTTACCTGTGCAACCCCCACGGAGAAAAATGTCCCTCCATGCAGACTGGTCCTGACCCCCTGCCTTCAATTTGCTCTGAAGAAAATTCATTAGAGATTTTCAGAATTAGGAAAAATAATACTTTTAGGTGGTTTGAATAACAAAAATAACCAGCTGAAGACCCAAAACTAGTCTTGATCAGTTAAAAGTCATCTTTCAGCTGTCACACACCTTCTCTGAGCAGCACGGGCATCTTAGCCACCTACACTTCAAACAGGCAGGGCACATTCTACAGATTCAAAACAGACAGATATATCCCACTTTGCTACTGATTTTCCAGACATAATCCGTCCCTTGGAAATATGAATATTAAATTACAAAGACATTTTGCAGGAAGGATTTCCTGAGTTGGCTGGCGAGGGCTCCTTTGGTCCGCATATTCAAGTTTCTCCTTAAGATTTATAACCCAAGTGTGGATACTGTTCTTTCCCCTCATCTGCCTGAAGAAGGACTGTTCACTCTCGCTTGCCACCGCACTCACCGTGCCACCCCACACACCGTTTCCCCACACTTTCTTCTCTTTCACGCTGATCAGGCCCCAGATGCCTGAGGGACCGGCCAGACGAGCCCGCGCAGCCATGAGCGGCTCCGTAAGGAAGCACCAACGTAACTCTCGCCTTCCCCGGCAGCCGGGAACGCGCCGGCTGGCTCGCTGACACTGCCGGCGGCCAGGCATCGCCGCTCGGCGCTGGCGGTGCCCCCGCCACCCCGGAGGAGCCCGCCCGGCCCGGCCGCTCCGGGGGTTTAGGCGCCCAGCTGAGGCAGCG